>SJYX01015261.1:465332-483027 GCA_006410675.1 Oreotragus oreotragus | reverse complement strand
ACCTGGATAGTATATTCAAAAGCAGAGACATTACTTTGCCGACTAAGGTCCGCCTAGTCAAGGCTATGGTTTTTCCTGTGGTCATGTATGGATGTGAAAGTTGGACTGTAGAGAAAGCTGAGCGCCAAAGAATTGATGCTTTTGAACTGTGGTGTTGGAGAAGACTCTTGAGAGTCCCTTGGACTGCAAGGAGATCCAACCAGTCCATTCGGAAGGAGATCAACCCTGGGATTTCTTTGGAGGGAATGATGCTAAAGCTGAAACTGCAGTACTTTGGCCACCTCATGCGAAGAGTTGACTCACTGGAAAAGACTCTGATGCTGGGAGGGATTGGGGGCAGGAGGAGAAGGGGACGACCAAGGATGAGATGGCTGGATGGCATCACGGACTCGATGGACGTGAGTCTGAGTGAACTCCGGGAGATGGTGATGGACGGGGAGGCCTGGCGTGCTGCAATTCATGGGGTTGCAAAGAGTCGGACACGACTGAGCGACTGAACTGAACTGAGGAATCTCATCTTGAAATCATTCACCAAGTATAAGCTGATTCCTCAAGAGTACAAAGCAAATTGTTCATTATGCAGCTAACTTCAATGGGGTAGGCTATATAGATGGATACTTTGCACTTAAATTATATCATTTGCTTTTGATCAAACTCATCAGCCATCACTTTATCATGACTTTTCTTTACTGTGTACACAACTCTGACATCATCTTTTTATAACTTTGTTTCTGATCAAATAAGGAACAACCAGGATACGAGGGCAAGAATGTGCTGGTTCTGCCATTAACCTTGGTGGCTTAGCAGACACTCCCCAAGCCCCAGCATGCTGTGTCACTGTCAGCCTATCCAGGAATAAAGATGAATAAAAGCCCAGAGAGAGCCTGTGAGGCAACACATAGGACTGCTGTGGGGATAAACAGGAGTATTTTTGCAGCTAAATATTGATGGCCTTCAACATCATCACCCCTACACATTCTCTGTATCAATTCCCCTGAAATATTCACACTGGTTTCCACTGCTCTCCTATGGATCTGAGAGGCAGCCCAGTCCTCTGTTTAGGTTTTACAACCCACTTCACAAACTCCTGCTAACCAAACCCATAAGGTCAGTACCTTTTGAAACCAACTTCTGCTACTCCCCAAGAAGGCCAATTAAAGAGCCCACCTGCTGTAGATTGTGTTGCCTCCCAGAATTTGATCACATATGACTTCCTTAAAGAGGCGGGTGGGGAGATGAATGGCGAAAACACATGTTTGTATTTAAGCCCGTTATACGCAAGAGCTTTTGACTCTTCGGTAAGAGACTTTCAGTGGGATAATGTGTGTGTCTGCTGCCTGTAAGAATGATCAGCTATCAAGTGTTTTTGCAGACTTCACAGATTCCCTCAGGAGAGGAGGGGGAAAGCAGAGGGATTATAACTTGGAAACCAGAACAAGTTGAGGATTCATTCTCACCTTGTGACATCTGCAGTTTGGGAAATGGAAAGGCTGCAGAATGATCTCATTCACTTGAAGCCTGAGACTCACACCTCCGCCCCTGCCCCCCTGCCTATCATCTATTTTTAAAGGTGAGGAATCTAAAATGTACTTCAAAATACTCAAGTGATGCTCACCAAAGCCAAAGCCCCTCATTAAATGGCTGGATGTTCCAGATAGGAGAGTCAGAGCTTTAGCGTTATTTTCTGTCTCTTCCAAAGTATGAAAAGGGAAAAGTTCATAGCCATTTGAGAATGGCAATTTGGGTTTATCTCAGCTACCTCAAAGTACCTTCCCCCAGGCCCCTGAGATCAGGCACTTTGGTCAGACACCAAGAGGGCACTTGGTCTCTTAACTAACCCTCTGAGCCCAGTAATCCTAACTAGGTAATCACCCAACTTTTTCTTCTTATAGGAAATGCATCTCAGTATTTTGTATAAAATTTGAATTTTGTATAAACACTCAAGAACTACAACTGAGAAAAATCTTTAGTTTCTGCTACAAATCTGTACAAAAAAAGAAAAAAGCTATACCTTTTGAAAAATACCACCATGAGGAACATTATAGAATTTAACAAATCTTTGGTTAGATATACTTTTCCCCCCACTTACTTTTTGAATGAACCTTGGATCTCTCCTTATAATGAGGCAATTTTGTTTAGAAAAAAAGAAGCATTAAAAATTCTAAGTAGGAGATTAAAATGAATGAGTACAGGTGGAGAAGGCAATGGCACCCCACTCCAGTACTCTTGCCTGGAAAATACCATGGATGGAGGAGCCTGGTGGGCTACAGTCCATGGGGTCGCGAAGAGTCAGACATGACTGAGCAACTTCACTTTCACTTTTCACTTTCATGCATTGGAGAAGGAAATGGCAACCCACTCCAGTGTTCTTGCCTGGAGAATCCCAGGAACGGGGGAGGCTGGTGGGCCGCCGTCTAAGGGATCGCACAGAGTCGGACACAACTGACGCGACTTAGCAGCAGAGAAGCAGAAAGCTTCCCGGCTTCCTCTCTTCCATTTTCCCAGATATTGGCTCAAAGTCTCGCTTGGCCTCCTTGATACCACTGAGGTCTGGAGCGGGTCTCATTTCTTAGTTAGTAAAGCAGAGGGAATGAGGGTGGAATGGACTCACTGATCTTTAAGGCAGGACTTCCCAGCATTCCCATGGCATTCTGCTGTGTCTCAAATAGATTACAATTGTGTGCCATGATGCTGGAGCATGGTCTGGGACAGCAAGAGCTTCTAAGCCAAGCAATTCCAGCCACAAACATCCTTCTCTATTTTTTTTTCCAATGTATTATAAAATTATGTTTATTTTATTTATTTGCCTTGATGGGAAAAACTATTAGAAAACACTAAAGCTTCTGTCATGCAAAATAAACAATAAGGGCCTACTATATAGCACAAGGAACTGTAGTCAATATTTTGTAATAACCTATAATGGAGAAGAAACTGAAAAAGAATATATATGTGTGTGTATATAGATTCAGTTATGTGTGTATATATATATATGTAGATTCAGATACAAATATAGATATAACTGAATCACTGTGCTGTACATCTGAAACTAACACAATACTGCAAATCAACTATACTTCAATTAAAAAATAAAGTCTCTGCTAATTTGGTTATTCATTATTCCCTTGAGGGAAACATAGCAGGTCTCTTTTGGGAACCATACATGAAAACATAAGAAAACATAAAGGCAAATAAAGAGGAGATGCAAAGTCTCCCACAAACTCAGGACAGGTCCAGCTTGGTTAGGTTTCATGTGTTACAGTTCAAGTGAAGTGAGAAGCCCATGTTTAGTAGGAGGAGAATGTTTGATTGTAGAGGAAGAGATCATTTGGATACAGAACCCTGTATGTAATTATATTTTTCTTTGACTCGAGTATCAGGGAAGTTGGCTTCATTGGAAAAAAATAGAGAGACTTTAGGAAGTAAAAGAACTAGTCTATATTAAAATAGCTGAAAACATTAGGAGCATTGCAAGAAACTGAAAATTAAAGAGCACCTTATTCCTAGTGAAAGAATTGTGGGAAAAAGGTCCTTTGGCCATAAACCAAGGGGAATTACTAGAGCAGAGTTGTGAAGGTGGGAGAAATGGCAGCAAGGTGGCAAAGCAGGTGTAAAGAGTCAGGAGGTTCACATAAACACCAAAGGGAATAAAGTAAATTCAACAGCATTGGAGGCCTTCAGATCATGCCATCACAACCAAGCAAAAGATCTAAAAGAAAATAAAATACTGTGATTATTACGTGAAATTTTTTTCAATCTTTTATTTGTTAATTACTTATAATCTCGCTTAATTTTAAAAGTCATGTATACTCATTGTGGGAAACCTGTAGAAAAGTCTAAACAAGAAAAAAACTTATCCTTAATACTACACACAGATAATTACTCATAGTATTGCACAGATAAACTAAAATCTATTTAGCCATTTCCCTATGGTTAGACATTTAGGCTTTTTAAAAAAATTTTTATTATAAATTATAATACTTCAATAAACATATTTTTCTCTATCTATAATCATCAGTATATAAGTATATTTTGTTACTATCCCTGGTTGCCTCCTTAGGATGGATTCTTTTCTGAAATAGTCTGGGGAAAAGACTATGAATATCTGAAGATCTTTGATGCATACAAACAAATGAAATACTTTCTGGAAAAGTACCAATTCCCATCAATATAAGATGGCTTTTTTTTTTTTTAGTGTCCCTCAGTTCAGTCGCTCAGTCGTGTCCGACTCTTTGAGACCCCATGAATCACAGCACGCCAGACCTCCCTGTCCATCACCACTCCCAAAGTTCACCCAAATTCAGGTCCATTGAGTCAGTGATGCCATCCAGCCATCTCATCCTCTGTCATCCCCTTCTCCTCCTACCCCCAATCCCTCCCAGCATCAGAGTGTTTTCCAATAAGTCAACTATTTGCATGAGGTGGTCAAAGTACTGGAGTTTCAGCTTTAGCATCAGTCCTTCCAAAGAAATCCCAGGGTTGATCTCCTTCAGAATGGACTGGTTGGATCTCCTTGCAGTCCAAGGGACTCGTAAGAGTCTTCTCCAACACCATAGTTCAAAAGCATCAATTCTTTGGTGCTCAGCTTTCTTCATAGTCCAACTTTCACATCCATACATGACCACTGGGAAAACCACAGCCTTGACTAGACGGACTTTTGTTGGTAAAGTAATGTCTCTGCTTTTGAATATGTTATCTAGGTTGGTCATAACTTTCCTTCCAAGGAGTATCTTTTAATTTCATGGCTGCAGTCATAATCTGCAGTGATTTTGGAGCCCAAAACAATAAAGTCTGCCACTGTTTCCACTGTTTCCCCATCTATTTGCCATGAAGTGATGGGACCAGATGCCATGATCTTAGTTTTCTGGTTAGTACCAATTATAACCTCTCCTACCTCTGCTAAACTGATGTGCCATCACCCTGTACTTTTAGTTTGTATATCAGGTTGATTTTTTTCTTACATGTTAATTACCAGCAATAGAATGTTAATGATAGAAAAGAAACAAACTTTGCTGCAGACTCCACTAGGGTTAGGAAGAGGCTGTTGGAGAAAGAATGGGGAAGGAAGAGCTTGGATTTAATGGCCAGCAAACTATAGCCTTGGAGAAGGAAATGGCAACCCACTCCAGTACTCTTGCCTGGAAAACCCCATGGGCAGGGGAGCCTGGTAGGCTGCATTCCATGGGGTCGCGAAGAGTCACACACGACTGAGTGACTTCACTTTCACTTTTCACTTTCTTGCATTGGAGAAGGAAATGGCAACCCACTCCAGTGTTCTTGCCTGGAGAATCCCAGGGACGGGGGAGGCTGGTGGGCTGCCGTCTATGGGGTCGCACAGAGTCAGACACAACTGAAATGACTTAGCAGCAGCAGTAGCAGCAAACTATAGCCTGAAGACCAAATTCAGCCTGCTGCCCACTGTTGTACAAGCTCAGGATGCCTTTTACATTTTTAAATGCTTTAAAAACCACTAAAAGAAGAATACTGCTTTGTGACATAAGAAATATGAAATTCAAATTTCAGTGTCCATAAATAAAGTTTTATTGGAGCACATCCATGCTCATTATTTATGTATTGTCTATAACCACTTTCACACTGCGACAGCAGAAATGAGGAGCTGTGACAGAGACAGTCTGGCCCACAAAACCTAAAATATTTACCATCTGGCCCTTAACAGAAAAAAATCTGCTGACCCCTGGTTTAAGCAATGACTTCTTGCCTGCTGGGAGGGGCAGCGATGTTCAGGTTAGGAAGAAATGGTTGGATTGCTCAGGGATCTTTAGTAAGAACATCAGTTTGTCTAAGATATTCATATTCCTCCTCTTTTAGAAGCATGAGATTACAAGAAGGTGACACTGAGCAGGGATGAGCATAGTTCAGATGTACAGGGAGGGAAATAAAGGAAAGTGAAGGACTACAGTGTTCTTAGGTAGTTTCAAAACAAGAATTCGAAACTTTTCCTGCATCACTGTGTTACTTGTTTGCCTTGTGAACAGAATGTGCTCAAATTGAATTCAAATCATTTCTTGGTAGAAATGCACAAACACACAGATATACTCACTATATATACACTTGGTGGTGGTGGTGGTTTAGTTGCTGAATCATTTCTGACTCTTGGGACCCCAGGGACTGTAGCTTGCCAGGCTCCTCTGTCCATGGGATTCTCCAGACAAGAATACTGGAGTGGGTTGCCATTTCCTTCTCCAATATATACACTTGCTCTCTTCTAAAATATGATAATAAAAATAATAATTTTAGAAGAGAGCCAAGCAAATCCAAAAACTCACTCAACAGCAAAGCAGTGGACATAGAAAGGTCCTAGACTAGGCTTAGGACATTTAGAATTTAAGATACAGTCTGCCATTAACTTGCCATGGAACCTTGGGCAAATCATCTGACATATCTAAGAGTTCAGGGTGGGAACAAGCTTATGCTTCTGAATCCAGCTCTGATATTCACTGGTTATGGTTGGTCTAATTTGGTGCTGCCTGGATCAGCAGCATCAGTAGCACATTATGTTAGAGATGCAAATGCTTGGGCCTGCCACCGGCTTACAGAAAGGAAATCTGGGGGTGACCCATCATTCTATCTTAACAAGTCTTCCAGATGATTCCAACGCATCTGAAAGAGGAAAGTGAAAAAGTTGGCTTAAAGTTCAACATTCAGAAAACAAAGATCATGGCATCCGGTCCCATCACTTCATGGGGAAACAGTGGAAACAGTGTCAGACTTCATTTTTTTGGGCTCCAAAATCACTGCAGATGGTGACTGCAGCCATGAAATTAAAAGATGCTTACTCCTTGGAAGGAAAGTTTTGACCAACCTAGATAGTATATTCAAAAGCAGAGACATTACTTTGCTGACTAAGGTCCGTCTAGTCAAGGCTATGGTTTTTCCTGTGGTCATGTATGGATGTGAGAGCTGGACTGTGAAGAAGGCTGAGTGCTGAAGAATTGATACTTTTGAACTGTGGTGTTGGAGAAGACTCTTGAGAATCCCTTGGACTGCAAGGAGATCCAACCAGTCCATTCGGAAGGAGATCAGCCCTAGGATTTCTTTGGAAGGAATGATGCTAAAGCTGAAACTCCAGTACTTTGGCCACCTCATGTGAAGAGTTGACTCATTGGAAAAGACTCTGATGCTGGGAAGGATTGGGGGCAGAAGAAGGGGACGACCGAGGATGAGATGGCTGGATGGCATCACGGACTCGATGGACATGAATCTGACTGAATTCTGGGAGATGGTGATGAACAGGGGGGCCTGGCGTGCTGCGATTCATGGGGTCGCAAAGAGTTGGACATGATTGAGCGACTGAACTGAACTGAATGTTTGAGAAGCACTGATCTAAATTATGTGCTTTTCTCTTAAAGAAAAAAATTTCCAACTCTTAAAAGAGCTTTGATGTTGGATTTTAAAATCTCAGTGTAGGATTATACTCAAGGAATGTAAGAGAAATTCAACCAGGATGGCTTAGACCAGATAGGAATTCTTTTGTTTGCTTGATAACAAGTCCAGAGGCAGACAGCTCAAGGCTACTTCTGTCACCTGAGGAATTCAAAAGGACCCTGGCTCCTTCTAGCTTCCTCTTCTACTATCCTTAGCATTTGGTTTTAATCTACATAACTGCAAAATAGTGACCCCCCCCTTACAGGCATCTGTGTTCCGAACAGGAAGTAGTTTTCCCTGATCAATCTGTGCCTTTACATCAGGAAAACAATAGCTTTCCTGGAAGTTTTATCTAATAGAAAGTATATGCAGCCAGAATATTAATGAAGACAATAATGAACTGAAACAAGTGGTACAGTTAAAAAACGGATGCTAAATTTCTATAATAAAATCATATAATTAGCACAGACCTCTATCTTTTAAAATGGGAGTGGGTGGAGTGGAGGGAGGTCTCAGAATGTGAGAATAGATGAGGGTCCCAGATGATCTAGTCAGAGTTAAATATACAAAAACCAGGAGACTTGCACCGGGCTATGCTGGTTTCCAATGAAACTAGTTGCCTGGAAATCTTGTAGTTTCATCCTCTAGAGTGAGATAAGCACTCTGCCATCAAGAATAAAGGGCTAAGAAGGGCATCTAGAACGCCTGGTGGGTAGGTAATCAACAGCCTTTGCCGTCCCTGGTAGATCTTTATATCCTTTTCACTTCAGTCTCTCAGTGTCATTAGTTTGACTCCTATGAATGTCTTACTACTGATTTGATTTCTATTTTTTGTTCAGTTATTGAATCATATAATAAATTTTCTTTCAACACAGAAATCCATACCATCTGTGTTGTGATTTCTCATGTATTTTGAATTTCCTTCACCTTATTTCATGCTTTCTATTAACTTTTTCTTTTTCTCTTTCCATTCTTCCTATTGAAATGATAAGGCTTTATTTATTCCTCTTCTTACTCTCTCAGTTGGTATCAAGGTAGACATTTTCTATTTTTATTGTTATGAACTACCATTATTGGTTTACCATGTAAATCTGACTCAGTAATATTTAAAACTAACCATTCTTTCCCTTCTTAGATAATAGAAATATCTAAAAACGCCTTAATTCAAATCACCGCTCTTTTTTTCCATCTTGTTGTTTAGTGTTTTACGTCCACTCGTCTTTCAACAATCCTACCCCCCAAAATCAGATTCTTTTACAAGATTTCTATCTTTACAGTGAATGCTTATGTAGGCTTATTCACATATTTCCAGTTGTCTTGTTTACAGTTGCTTCTTGCTTCCTACCCCTTCCCTTTGAGTTCACTTAAAAAAATAATAAAACACAAAGAATCTCTTTTAGCAATTCCTTATCAAAGTAAATGATTAGTAAGCTTACTTCTTTCTCTGAAAACGTCTTTATTTAATTCTCACTACTAAATGAGGTACAGTTTTCCTTGGAACCTGGAAGGTATTATCCCACTATGTTCTGCCATCCATCACCACCATTGAGAAATATACCAATCTAGTTGTGATTCTTCTATTAGAGAAATCTGTTTTCTTCTGATTTCAATATGTTATTTGATGTTCTCTAGTTTCCCACAGTTTGTCTAGGTTTTTATTTATCCTGTTCAGGGTACTCGTCAGTTGGATGATTCAATCCTTTATTTTTCCAAATATGGAAAATGTCTTTTAGACAGCTGCTGCTTCTTTATTCTATTTCATCCTATGAGAACTCATATTAGATGCACATAATACTTTCTCATGCTCTCCCTCCTATCTCTGAAATCTGTATTATAGGTTATTTTCTCATATTTATCTCCAAAATCCCTCAATCTTTCTTCAGTCATATCTGTTATTTAACACATTAGTTGAGTTCTTAATTTCAAATACTATATTTTTATTTCTACAATATGTATTTAGCTTCTTTCAAAACTTTTTTTTCCTACCCATTTACTATTTACCTATTTGTTATTCTGCAAATCCATTTTTATTATAGTTTCTATTCTTTCTTTCATTTAACCTGCTCTAAATATGTTAATATAATCTTTTCTGAAATGTTCTGTCATTTTGTTACTGTATTATATCTCCTTTACCTTACTATCTGTGAACTCACAGATTTATGTTTTTTACTTATGAGCTTAATTTCACTAGACTGTTGAACTTTGGGAGTTCTAGTACTCTTGCCTGGAAAATCCCATGGGTGGAGGAGCCTGGTAGGCTGCAGTCTATGGGGTCGCTAAGAGTTGGACACAACTGAGTGACTTCACTTTCACTTTTCTCTTTCATGCATTGGAGAAGGAAATGGCAACCTACTCCGTGTTCTTGCCTGGAGAATCCCAGGGATGGGGGAGCCTGGTGGGCTGCCGTCTCTGGGGTCGCACAAAGTCAGACACGACTGAAGTGACTTAGCAACAGTAGCAGCATGAACCCTGTACTTTCTGTCTCACAGAACCACTCTTGCTTCCTTCTGCCTAGATCCCTAAGTAATCTATTTTCTTAGACATATTTTTATGTTAATATCTTGCCTGAGGTTCCTATGTTACATGAGCAACATAAATTCAGACATTTTGCTCACTTAGGCTAGAAGCCTTGAATTTTGATTTCCCCTGGATGATGGTTTTGACACACTAAAGCTCCTGGAAAGAAATAGCCCAGCAAATATACACTTCTCTAGATTTTTGCCAAGTAGCTTTTTGAGGCTCTGGTCCTTATCGGGGGGATACAAATCTATGTCCTTATCTAGACCAAAGCCATCTTCCTGTGTGAGTATTCCACATTCTTAGGACCTATATTTATACCTGGTTGACTTTCATTCTAGTTTTCACTTCTAGCTTCCTTTTTCTAGTTAAGAACAAAGCAGTCAATTTACACTAGAAAAAAATAAGATTTTAACTAAGAATTCTAAATGAAATATTGAAATTCTTTCATTGTAAGCCTTGTTCCATTGTTAAGCTGATTTTAAAGTCAAGTCTATTTATAGCACTTACTTCCTCCTTTATTCTGGTTTGCAGGCACAGAGATGTTCTTGATTCTGTTCCTAAATTTCCAAATTAATCACCAGCAAACTCTTTGAAACTCTGATTGAAACTGTTTCAATCCTCAGTTTACTCTTTCCATTGTTATTTTCTATCTCACGCTTAATCTCTCTCACATACATATGGACACAGATATACACACACACACACATCAGGGACACTAGCAATAGCTGTCACCTTAAGTAGTAATTAAGGATGTATATTGTTTCAAAAAAAAAAAAAAGATTCTCCTCTCCTAATCATCTCATTGTATCCTCATGGCCCAAGTCCCTTATGACCTTGCTTTCAGGTGCTAAATGACATTGCCACTATGTCAGCCACCTGGCAACACCATCCTGTTCCCTTGTGTTGATGATGCTATAAATGGTATTTCAGTTTCTAGTCAGCTGCTGGACCCAAGTCCTCCTATCTCCATCAAAGTCAGAGCTCTTCTGTTCCAAGTGGAAAGGGACTTAACCTCTGATACGATACAGGTAATTTGGTTACCCAGTGACTGCAGTTCTTTGGGTTCATTCAAAGGTATCTTTGATGCTGCAGGTTGACTATTTCCTCTGTCATGAAATTTCTTCCATGTTCCTAGTAATTGGCCTATTGGCCTGAGGAAAAGTAATTGACAATATCATTAGCCTCCATCCTTTGATTCTAGTGTATTTAGAAGTAAGGTGACCCACATTACTTAGCTTCCAAACTGAGGTACTTTTAAGCATGAAAGGGAGCTGTTACATCTACAGCTGTTATATCTACACCAGGATGACAAGCGTAAGCCAGAAATATACAATGTACTGGACAAAATCCCAGGTCCTTAACACAAAGGAATCCTAGTTGTTTGTCCTGACCTCCTAAACTTCCAAATATGCACACACACACATACACACACTACATGTATGATTTCATATACATATATTAAAACTAGGTCTCAACATGACCATAACTCTATAAGAGAAGTGGATTTTCTACCTGTATTTTCTGGGGCAGGCTGTTTGGCAAGCCTAAAGCACAAGTATGAAAAATGAGACACCAATTAGTAGGGGCAGACAGAAACAGGAAAGGACAAGAACAAAGAGAGACCACAGTGTCTCCAGTTACAGACCGGTGGTTTAGTGCCCTGCTGTCACTGCTGCTCTGGTTGAATCACGCCATGACAATTTGCCACTGACCTAGACTGAGAGATACCATGAAAAAGAGCATATGAGATATTTTACTATACTTACTGTCCTGTCTTTAAGAACACAGTTCATTACTTTACACAGTTTTCTCTTTATAGGAACTCATAGAAGAAATTTCTCAGCATTTGTCTCAGTACCAAAACACTTACATCTCTCCCACACAACTGCTTTATATTTATTTTGTGGGCCCAGAATCATGTGATTACTGACCTTTTTTGCTTGGGAAACTAAGAAGTTCAACGCGAACTATGTGACCTCTAGGAATTGAACATACAATAGACAGATTTTATATATCAATTTCTCTCTTGTTTATATGTTTCTACCTTTGTTTTCCCTCTAACCTGTTTTCCTCATGGTTTATATTTAATTTCACCTTTAAAGCTTAAAGTAGCTTCACATGGAATGGGAATCCCATCTAGCTCTTTGCCAATAAATATATCTCTCTTTTCTTTTTAAAATGCTTTTATTTTGATGACTACAGGGATATAAACTCTATTAAAACAGTATCACATACAAAGATGCACATGTAAGCACACGTTTGGACAGAACTTTTCACACTGTGAATGAGAACATGTCAGAAAAAAATCAGGTATATGTGTCAGCAGGCTTAACTCAAATAGCTATTCTTATCAAAGATCCTTCATTAAAAAATCTCACTTGACTAATTTTACTTTCAAATGCCATGAATACAGTCACAAATCATTTAGAGTTTCTAGAAGTAAGAATCTGTTACAAGGAACATGCTATGATGATTTGGACACCATCCTGACATTTTATTCCCTTGGTATGGCATTTATGACAAGCTATGTTTAATAGGGAAGAAAAGAAGTTTATAATAAAAGCTGAAAATGGCAATAATTGACTATAGCATAAACAGAATTTCCTAATGCACCCTATTTCTACCATCTCTTCGTTTTTCTGAAAATTGTTTATTGGCCATCAGATCCGAATGTGGAGCATGCCCTTTATTACCTTACTGGAAGATATTTCAAGATGTGCTGTATAAATCCCCCACTGTCCCTCTGTTTCCTCTCGCCAGCAGTTCAGTCATCTGGATGATAAATAAGCTCATGCTGGAGTTAGAGTTTAACTGGCAATGAATTTGACTTTATTGCAATATTTATGAAAGCTTTTTAAAATGTGGTTAAATGAAAGCCTTCTTGTGGGCTGCAATCAATATTTCTTAACATGAGGTAGAGAATCCAAATCTTTAGAGTTTCCATTTATGAGATCTACACTGCCTTCTTAACAAAGGATCACAATTTTAATAGTCAGGAAGACTTCTTATGTTAAGGACACTTTTATGATTTTATATTATTATTCATAAAGTTGAGATGTTTGCATTGTTTTTATTTTTTCCCTTTGGCTGGAAGCGAATATGCATCCAGGGAACTTAGGCCAAGAAACCTGAGTCACAATAATTACTATTTCCAAGCTATAGCACGATGTTTTTCTCTTAAGCCGGTAGAGCAATTAGCAATGTTTTATAACAGCTGTGAGAATTGTTGCTTGACCTCGCCTGATTACAGCTCTGACACTTCTAAGAACAAATTGGTAAACAGTGTTGTCTTTCAAGGCCCTTTCCAAATTTGTAGGAGAGGAGATAGCCTGTTGGGAAAGAGAATTTTTGACAGAAATGGGCTCGGAGGTGGCCCAGGTTGGAGAAGAAATGATCCAACAAAAATGTTGTCTTGTTAGCATGAGAGGACAGCTGGTTTTCTTGGGCTGAGACTCAAAGGGAGACCTCATGTCAGCGTCTAACAAACCTAAAAAGATACTAGTCAGGCTGGTTCAGGTAGGAAAAAAAAGACAACCTTTTTATTCCTGGAAATAAACTGAGAAAATAATTCCTAGACAGTTAGTTCAGTCACTCATTCATGTTCAACTCTTTGCAACCCCATGGACTGCAGCACGCCAGGCTTCCCTGTCCATCACCAAATCCCGGAGTTTACTTAAACTCATCAATCGAGTTAGTGATGCAATCCAGCCATCTCGTCCTCTGTTGTCCCTTTCTCCTCCCATCATCAATCTTTCCAGGCATCAAGGTCTTTTCCAGTGAGCCAGCTCTTCACCTCAGGTGACCAAAGTATTGGAGTTTCAGCTTCAGCATCAGTCCTTCCAATGAATATTAAGGACTGATTTCCTTTAGGATTGCCTGGTTGGATCTCCTTGCAGTCCAAGGGACTCTGAAGAGTCTTCTCCAACACCAAGTTCAAAAGCATTAATACTGTATAAATCCCCCACTGTCCCTCTGTTTCCTCTCGCCAGCAGTTCAGTCATCTGGATGATAAATAAGCTCATGCTGGAGTTAGAGTTTAACTGGCAATGAATTTGACTTTATTGCAATATTTATGAAAGCTTTTTAAAATGTGGTTAAATGAAAGCCTTCTTGTGGGCTGCAATCAATATTTCTTAACATGAGGTAGAGAATCCAAATCTTTAGAGTTTCCATTTATGAGATCTACACTGCCTTCTTAACAAAGGATCACAATTTTAATAGTCAGGAAGACTTCTTATGTTAAGGACACTTTTATGATTTTATATTATTATTCATAAAGTTGAGATGTTTGCATTGTTTTTATTTTTTCCCTTTGGCTGGAAGCGAATATGCATCCAGGGAACTTAGGCCAAGAAACCTGAGTCACAATAATTACTATTTCCAAGCTATAGCACGATGTTTTTCTCTTAAGCCTGTAGAGCAATTAGCAATGTTTTATAACAGCTGTGAGAATTGTTGCTTGACCTCGCCTGATTACAGCTCTGACACTTCTAAGAACAAATTGGTAAACAGTGTTGTCTTTCAAGGCCCTTTCCAAATTTGTAGGAGAGGAGATAGCCTGTTGGGAAAGAGAATTTTTGACAGAAATGGGCTCGGAGGTGGCCCAGGTTGGAGAAGAAATGATCCAACAAAAATGTTGTCTTGTTAGCATGAGAGGACAGCTGGTTTTCTTGGGCTGAGACTCAAAGGGAGACCTCATGTCAGCGTCTAACAAACCTAAAAAGATACTAGTCAGGCTGGTTCAGGTAGGAAAAAAAAGACAACCTTTTTATTCCTGGAAATAAACTGAGAAAATAATTCCTAGACAGTTAGTTCAGTCACTCATTCATGTTCAACTCTTTGCAACCCCATGGACTGCAGCACGCCAGGCTTCCCTGTCCATCACCAAATCCCGGAGTTTACTTAAACTCATCAATCGAGTTAGTGATGCAATCCAGCCATCTCGTCCTCTGTTGTCCCTTTCTCCTCCCATCATCAATCTTTCCAGGCATCAAGGTCTTTTCCAGTGAGCCAGCTCTTCACCTCAGGTGACCAAAGTATTGGAGTTTCAGCTTCAGCATCAGTCCTTCCAATGAATATTAAGGACTGATTTCCTTTAGGATTGCCTGGTTGGATCTCCTTGCAGTCCAAGGGACTCTGAAGAGTCTTCTCCAACACCAAGTTCAAAAGCATTAATTCTTAGAAGATCAGCTTTCTTTATAGTCAAACTCTCACATCCATACATGACCACTGGAAAAACCATAGCTTTGACTATAGGGACTTTGTCAACAAAGTAATGACTCTGCTTTTTAATATGCTGACTAGGTTACTCACAGCTTTTCTTCTAAGGAGCAAGTGTCTTTTAATTTCATGGCTGCAGTCACCATCTGCAGTGATTTTGGAGCCCCAAAAATAAAGTCTGACACTGTTTCCATTATTTCCCCATCTATTTCCCATGAAGTGATGGGACCAGATACCATGTTCTTAGTTTTCTGAATGTTGAGCTTTAAGCCAACTTCTTCCCTCTCCTCTTTCATTTCATCAAGAGGCTCTTTAGTCCTTCTTATCATAACTTTTTTTCCAAGGAGCAAGTGTCTTTTAATTTCATGGCTGCAGTCACCATCTGCAGTGATTTTGGAGCCCCAAAAATAAAGTCTGACACTGTTTCCATTATTTCCCCATCTATTTCCCATGAAGTGATGGGACCAGATACCATGTTCTTAGTTTTCTGAATGTTGAGCTTTAAGCCAACTTCTTCCCTCTCCTCTTTCATTTCATCAAGAGGCTCTTTAGTCCTTCTTCACTTTCTACCATAAGGGTGGTGTCATCTGCATATCTGAGGTTATTGATATTTCTCCTGGCAATCTTAATTCCAGCTTGTGCTTCATCCAGCCCAGCATTTCACATGATGTACTCTGCATGTAAGTTAAATAAGCAGGGTGACAATATACAGCCTTGACATACTGCTTTCCTGATTTGAAACCAGTTGGTTGTTCCACATCCAGTTCTAACTGTTGCTTCTTGACCTGTGTACAGATTTCTCAGGAGGCAGGTCAGGTGGTTTGGTATTCCCATCTCTTGAAGAATTTTCCACAGTTTGTTGTGATCCACACGAAGGACATACACTTATCTTCTCCTGCAAGAACTCCAAAACTGCAACCCACTGCTGAACAACCGTCGACTGGAGAATGTTGGATCCCACCAAAAAAAGATACCCCACGTCCAAGGGCAAAGGAGAAGCCCCAGAAAGACAGCAGGAAAGGTGAAATCACATTTAGAATCAAACTCCTTACCTAACAGAGATGCTCAGAGGGCTCAAACAAACCTTTGTGCACCAGGACCCAGAGACCCCCCAGAGACTGACCCAGAACTGTGTCTGAGTGTCTCCTGCAAAGGTACAGGTGAGCAGCGGCCTGCCACAGGGGCAGGGGCTCTGGGTGCAGCAGACCTCGGTACGGCATAAGGTGTCTTGGAGGAGGTCGCTATTAACCCCACCACAGAGTCACCAGAACTTACACAGGACTGGGGAAACAGACTCGTGGAGGGCACAAACAGAACCTTGTATGCACCAGGACCCAGGAGAAAGGACCCACAAGAAACTGATCCAGACTTGCCCATGAATGTCCAGGAGTCTTCAGTGGAGGTGTAAGTCAACAGTGGCATGCTGGAGGGTCGTGGGCATGGAGCGCAGCAGTGCGTACAGGGGACCTTTTGAAGGACGTCGCCATTATCACATTACCTCCACCAGAGTTTGGACCCAGGTCAAACAAAAGGGAGGGAACACAGCCCCGCCCATCAACAGAAAATTGGATTAAAGATTTACTGAGCATGGCCCATGAAGGAAGTGGGGAAAACCACTAGACCATTCAGTTCAGTTCAGTTCAGTCGCTCAGTCATGTCCTACGCTTTGCAACCCCATGAACTGTGGCACACCAGGCCTCTCTGTCTATCACCAACTCCCGGAGTTCACACAAGCTCACATCCATCGAGTCGGTGATGCAATCTAGCCATCTCATCCTCTGTTGTCCCCTTTTCCTCCTGCCTCCCATCCCTCCCAGCATCAGAGTCTTTTCCAATGAGTCAACTATTCGCATGAGGTGGCCAAAGTACTGGAGTTTCAGCTTGAGCATCATTCATTCCAAAGAACACCCAGGGCTGATCTCCTTTAGAATGGACTGGTTGTATCTCCTTGTGTCCAATGGACTCTCAGGAGTCTTCTCAACATCACAGTTCAAAAGCATCAATTTTTTGGTGCTCAGCTTTCTTCACAGTCCAACTCTCACACCCATACATGACTACTAGAAAAACCATAGCTTTGACTAGACGGACCTTTGTTGGCAAAATAATGTCTCTGCTTTTGAATATGCTGTCTAGGTTGGTCATAACTTTTCTTCCAAGGAGTAAGCGTCTTTTAATTTCATGGCTGCAGTCACCATCTGCGGTGATTTTGGAGCCCCAAAAAATAAAGTCTGACACTGTTTCCCCATCTATTTGCCATGAAGTCATGGGACCAGATGCCATGATCTTCTTTTTCTGAATGTTGAGCTTTAAGCCAACTTTTTCACTCTCCACTTTTACTTTCATCAAGAGGCTTTTTAGTTCCTCTTCACTTTCTGCTTAAGGGTGATGTCATCTGCATATCTGAGGTTATTGATATTTCTCCCGGCAATCTTGATTCCAACTTGTGCTTCTTTCAGCCCAGCGTTTCTCATGATGTACTCTGCATATAAGTTAAATAAGCAGGGTGATAATATACAGCCTTGACATACTCCTTTTCCTATTTGGAACCAGTCTGTTGTTCCATGTCCAGTTC
>SJYX01015261.1:447679-461770 GCA_006410675.1 Oreotragus oreotragus | reverse complement strand
GTCATGTATGGGTGTGAGAGTTGGACTGTGAAGAAAGCTAAGTGCCAAAGAATTGATGCTTTTGAACTGTGTTGTTGGAGAAGATTCTTGAGAGTCACTTGGACTGCAAGGAGATCCAACCAGTCCATTCTAAAGAGATCAGTCCTGGGTGTTCATTGGAGGGACTGATGTTGAAGCTGAAACTCCAGTACTTTGGCCACCTCATGCGAATAGTTGACTCACTGGAAAAGACCCTGATGCTGGGAGGGATTGGGGACAGGAGGAGAAGGGGATGACAGAGGATGAGATGTTTGGGTGGCATCACCGACTCGATGGACATGAGTCTGAGTGAACTCCGGGAGTTGGTGATGGACAGGAAGGCCTGGCGTGCTGCGATTCATGGGGTCACAAAGAGTGGGACGTAACTGAACAGAACTAAGCATGGCCCCGCCCATCAGAACAAGACCCTGTTTCCCCCTCAGTCAGTCTCTCCCATTAGGAATCTCTTATCCTTTTCCATCAGAGGGCAGACAGAATGAAAACCACAATCACAGAAAACTAACCAAACTAATCACATGGACCACAGCCTTATCTATAACTCAATGAAACTATGAACCATGCCATGTAGGGCCACCGAAAATGGACGGGTCATGGTGGAGAGTTCTGACAAAATATGGTCCACTGGAGAAGGGAATGGCAAACCACTTAAGTATTCTTGCCTTGAGAACCCCATGAACAGCATGGAGTCCTAAACAGAGGAAGAGGGACGTGACCTAGCTCCTCCAATTTTCAACTATCCGACTGAAATTTCAGTCTTTGTAAGGAGGCTTTTAGGCCCCTCTTCTATACCAAAGTGGACTTCTGACTCAAACATGGGTCTGTGATTTCAGAGAAGGTTCCAAAGACAGTGTAGTGGCTATGTGCTAGAGACAACCACAGGTGGGCAAACAAACCAGAACTGGGCAGGGTCCCAACTTGCCTGTGACATGACCATGAACAAGTCAACTTCTCTAAGCTTTAAATACCTCATTTATAAAATGGGGGTCTTTCTGTCAAACATCAGCCAGAGAACATAAAGGAGTAAAGATAAAGTTTGGTGGATTAGCTAAGAGGTTATCAAACTAAAACCCATGGGCCAAAATCATCCACCCTACTGTCTACTTTTGCAAATAAGGTTTTATTGAAACACAGACAGACTCTATGTGTGTCTTAAGTATTGCTTAGAATTATTTCTGTTGCAGGTAGGCGAATGCTAAGATAAAAATTAATTAAACAATGCAGATCTCAATAATCTTACTTGACAGGAATCTCACAAGTGGATAATTCTAGGATTGGATAGAACATATCAGTTACAGATGCAATTTCTGCAACTCTCCAGAACATCTCAACCTGTCCCACATACCTGCACGTTATTATCTAACAATGTTCAAAGCATGAGGAGAGGACAGGTAGAAGTGGGCTTTTGTTCCTCATAAACTTTCTTTTTAATGAAAAACTATTTCTGCAAAAATCACAGAAGACTTCTAGTTCCCTTATTGGTCAGAAAAGTCACATATCCAACCTCTAGACCACCAATTATACAAGGAAAGATGATGCTAATACTTGATTAAACTTCATGATTTATTTCCTGAAAAACAGTATATGTCAACAAAGGAGACAGAGGCAGAAATGACTGCTGCACAGCCAAGTAATAGTGTCTCCAATATATGGCAGCTTGAGAAGTAATAAAAGGGGATTTTCCCTGTTACAATTAGGAAAGAAATCTCACAAACTTTTGGAAAACATGTTTTTCTAAGAACACAGCAGATTCTCTTCAAAGATCTCAAAACTCAAGTTACTCTGGAGCACCAGCAAACGAAATGCAACAGAGCAGGACTTCCCAAAATATGTTCACTGGAAAAACAGCCCCTATGGCAAAATATCCTGTGGTCAAACAGATTTTAGAAATGTTATATATTATATCCTCAAAATACAAATTTCTATAATACAAATTAGCCTAGTATAGATAGTCTCAGCAAAGCTCTGTGTGATACTGCGATTTACAGGAAAAACAGAGCATTGTCCTTCAGTATCCAAGAGGATTGGTTCTAGAAGCCTCAAGCATACCAAAATCCACAGATGATCAAGTTCCTTATATAAAATGGCAAAGTATAAAGAATCCAGTCAACCTCCTGTACCTACAAATGCAAAACATAAGAATATGGAGGGCCAACTGTGTATTTATCAAAAAAAAAAAAAAAAAAGATCTGTTTATGTGGTCATTCCGATGACCAAAAGTGTTCTCTTCACATATATTTGGTCTTGATCCATAGTCTGTTCCCTTCTCCAGGGGATCTTCCCAACCCAGGGATAGAACCCAGGTCTCCTGCTTTGCAGGCGGATTCTTTACCAGCTGAGCCACCAGGGAAGCAGTTCCTGGCTCACAGCTCCCCAACCCTTGGAATTTCCTGAGCAGTAAGAACAATGAAATTAATATTCAGTTTCCTGTCTTCAGTTCCTGAAAATACTCCATGGTAGTTGACATTATGATCCCACCTAACAGTGGGGGCTGGTTGCAGAAGAACCAGCCATGTGATTAGAGGACTGGAGCGTTCAGTCTCACCCTCTGATTGAGGAGGAAGAGGAGAGAGACTGGCGGTTGAATCAATTGCCACTGGCCAATGATTTAGTCAGTCATGACTATATAATGAAGCCTCCACAAAAGCCGAAAACAACAGCTCTTTGGCCCTTTACTGGAGAGCTTCCACAAAGGAGAAACAGAACACTTCTGTGTGCCACTGTGCCAAGTCCCACACTCCACGAGGACAGAGCTCCTATGTTTAAAGACCTTACTCTATGTATCTCTTCATCTAGCTGTTGATTCAATTTCTTTGATAGCCTTTATAATAACTCAGTAATCTAGTGAGGAAATGAGTTCTCCTGAGTTGTTTGAGCCATTCTAGCAAATTAACTGAAACTGAGCAGGGAATCTGGTTTATAAATCTCTGATTTATAGTCAGTTGGTCAGAAGTACAGATAACAAGCTGGACCTGTGACTGGCATCTGAGGTAGGAGGAGGTCTTATGGGACCTAACCCTTTACCTATGGAATCTGATTCTATCTCTGAGATGATACTGTCAAAATTGAGGTGAATTCTCAGACACCCTGCTGGGGTCCAAGAACTGCTGGTTGGTGTGGGGAAACTTACACACACAAACACACACACACACACCACCACCACCACCACCACCACCACCACCACCGGAATTGAGTCCAGGAACTCTTACTCCCCTGCAGTGAAGAACATACCCCATTTTGTCTTGACTTGTACATTTTAAGGGGTGGGGTGTATAAGGCCTCACAGAAATAGGAATTCCAAAAAACCAACCTGAGTTACCATTACTAAAGATGAAGTGAGAGAGTATACATTTGACATATGAGGATGGAACCCACCCATTTACCTCCAGGTATACCTGGGGTAATTCTTTCCTTCAGTGACTACATACTTGAGTCCTACATGTCCCCCTCTACTGCCCCTTCTCTGGAAAGACTCCTCGTAGCAACAGGAAGCAATGATTTCAAGCATACCACTAAATCTGACCAGTATCTGGGAGTCTCAAAGAGTAGACTGAACGTATTAAAAGTAGAATACAAACACTCATACAATTATTGTGTGTGTTTTACACAGGTCTTAACTCTTGATAAGGCACATAATCTTCCTCCCTTATCAGTTTAAAGATCCCTCCTCTAAACCATGTGTTGGGGTTAAAACAGGGTGAGACTGATGGTGAAGGTTAGGGTCCCTTGTCTGTAAATGCTCAGAGTTCAAATGATTTACATTCTTTTGTCCCAGACTAGGCTGTTTCTTCTGGTCACCTGCTTCACCCACTCCCCATTTGTTTTCCCCCTCAATGTATACTCAGTGGAAATAATATGAGATTTGGAATTAACTAAACCTACGCTGGATGTGAGAGTTGGATAAAGAAAGCTGAGCACCAAAGAAATGATGCTTTTGAACTGTGGTACTGAAGAAGACTCTTGAGAGTCCCTTGGACTTCAAGGAGAACAGACCAGTCAATCCTAAAGTAAATCAACTCTGAATATTTACTGGAAGGACTGATACTGAAGCTCCAATACTTTGGAAACTTGATGTGAAGAACTGACTCATTGGAAAAGTCCCTGATGCTGGGAAAGATAGAAGGCAAGAAGTGAAGGGATGACAGAAGATGAGATGGTTGGATGGCATCACTGACTCAGTGGACATGAGTTTGAGCAAACTCAGTGAGATTGTGAAGGACAGGGAAGTCTGGTGTGCTGCAGTTCATGGGGTCGCAAATAGTCGGACATGACTTAGCAACTGAACAACAAAATCTAGACCCAAATCCTGCTTTCCTATATCCTTGCTACGTTACATCTCTGAGTTTCAAATCACTCATCCATAACAAGTAAATAATACTTACCTTAAGGTATTGCTTTTAGAATTGTATAACAAACATATGTAAAATGCCAATCATCAGTTTGGAACTAAAGTAGGTACAGAATAAATGTTGCTTTCCCTTATTTGTGCTGCTGCTGCTGCTGCTAAGTCACTTCAGTCATGTCCGACTCTGTGTGACCCCGTAGACGGCAGCCCACCAGGCTCCCCCATCCCTGGGATTCTCCAGGCAAGAATACTGGAGTGGGTTGCCATTTCCTTCTCCAATGCATGAAAGAGAAAAGTGAAAGTGAAGTCGCTCAGTCTGTCTGACTGTTAGCGACCCCATGGACTGCAGCTCACCAGGCTACTCCGTCCATTGGATTTTCCAGGCAAGAGTACTGGGTGGGGTGCCATTGCCTTCCCCGTTATTTGTGCTATACTATAAAGAATAACAGTAAACATTTACTGAGTGCTTATGGTTTGCCATGCACTCGCTAAATGTTTTATACTAATTATCTCATTTATTCCTCATAAGAATCCTATAAGGTAGGTGCTAATATTATCTTCATTTTAAAGATAAATTAACTGAGGTTTGTATGGAGCCTATGCAATTGACCAGTCTCACCAGGTATGGATTCTAAAACAGATCTGTTGAACCCTATGGCTATTCCTGAGACACTGTAGCAGAAACCACAAGTTGTCCATGCATATCTATTATCCTTTTCCTCCATAGTACCTTGACTTTATCTGAACCCTTGCCTGGACTAACCTTCCCCTGCCTCCTTTACAAATGGAAACTAGCTGGCTCAGTTGTCTCCAGGGGAAGGTGATGAGAAGTTACGTGTGGCTCTTCTGGGCTGGGATGTCTACGTGAGCAGGTGGCCCACCATTTCTTTCTTCCCTTTCCATCCTGTGGGTGTAGACCATGATTAAATCTCAGGGGATGGGAGAGTCATAAGATGGAAGGAGTATGAGTCTCTAAATTGCCAGATGAAGCAGAGCTCTTTGCCTACCCAAGCATCCACTTTGGACTGTTACGCAAGGAAGAAATGAGTTTCTACTCTGTCCAGGTCAATTCAGGTATAGGTCTATTCGTTACAGCAGTTTAGTCTATTCTAACCACAATAGCCATAAAGATTTTAACTTACTGTGCATTCATTTTACTTTCTTGTCATCATTGCTATTAGCCTAATAACCTCCCTTTCTAACTAAACTTGAGTCTCTTTGTTTCGTTTTCATCTAGGAACGCTTTAGGTTACTATTCCTTCTCTCTGCCTTTGCCATAGCTCCTTTCAGTTTCCCCCAGTCGATTTTCTTTTCTGTTTCCCAGAGACCAGTATATTTTGCCATCATTCTCTTCTTTGCTTCTACTTAGCTCCTACTTAGTTTTATCACATCCCAAAGCACCATCTCTTCCTTGGTAGTGTCTGCTTGACCTCTTTGCAGCATTAGGCTCAAATATTCACAGAATATTGGCAAGTATGTGACATAGCATCTTTATATTGTTACCCAAAGCTCACTGACAGCATTTAAAAGCCTTACAACGGTAGTAGTTGGGGAAGGGCATACGTGGGAGAAGAATAAGCAAGCAAGGGGTGAAAAAATGGTCAAAATGTGGTCTTTCCCCACAAGTAACTTTATAGTCTAGAAAGAATGCAGAAAAGAACACCAAAGTATGTGCTTCAAGCTTACACTAAAAGATTGGAGGATCCACTAAAAAGGATATATAGAGAGTTAAGAAGTTCAGATAGTAGGAAATAAGGTTTGATATCTCATCTCCAGTTCCACTCAAGTAAATTCATGGTGTATGTATGTGTATTTATACACACGCACACGCACACACACACACACAGAACTTTCTTCACTAAAAGAGAAAGATGAACAATTTTAAAAACCCATTGTGTGTTTTCAGAAATCACAGCATATTATCATGGGCTTGGTCCTTGATGTTCGTCTCCTGTGACAGAGGACAAATGGGCACAACTCATGAAAAGGTCATCTCTATTGGAGGACTTTGCCCAAAATTTCCATACGGGAGCTCAGCTCAGAGCAGAACACTAGGAAGCTACATGGTATCTCCACTNATGACAGAGGACAAATGGGCACAACTCATGAAAAGGTCATCTCTATTGGAGGACTTTGCCCAAAATTTCCATACGGGAGCTCAGCTCAGAGCAGAACACTAGGAAGCTACATGGTATCTCCACTTTGGGTGAAAATAAATGTTGTGCTTCCATGCATTTTAGATGGAGGACATTTAGCATAATTTAATATTCTTTTGAAACAGTGGTGATTGTCCTGTGGTTTAATACAGCAAAGTTCTCTAGGACTACTGAGATACAAATGACAAGCATTTTAGGCTTAATTTTTCCTTCTTACTGTATCTTTTGAGTTCTGGTGTTTGCTTGGATCCCTTTTTCTGCCAGGCCAGCAGCTTTCATTCCTATCTATCAGTTTTTTATATAGCTGACTGTATTAAGATCACTGCTAAAGTTAAAACTTGGTTATTCCAGAATTATGTCAAATATATAGGAAGTTAGAGTGAGGTTCTATGGACCTCTCCTATGAAAAATGATATGTAAAGTAAAGATGCATTAGACTGAGAGGAAGAAAGGCCATTTGGGCAGGGAAATCCCTACAAGAATCTCCTGTGAACAGACCAACAAAACTAAACAGAGGAGAGAGCATTTACACTGGCCCTAAAATAATCACTACCACCATCACCATCTCTAAGTCTAGAGTGAGGTTCTATGGACCTCTCCTATGAAAAATGATATGTAAAGTAAAGATGCATTAGACTGAGAGGAAGAAAGGCCATTTGGGCAGGGAAATCCCTACAAGAATCTCCTGTGAACAGACCAACAAAACTAAACAGAGGAGAGAGCATTTACACTGGCCCTAAAATAATCACTACCACCATCACCATCTCTAAGTCTATACATATCTATTTCTACTAATGATAAGTAACATGAGAAAATGAGTTTCTACTGTGTGTAATAATTAAACTTAGGTTTGAATCCTCATTTTAGTCTTCTTAATTTTGATCATCATTGGCAGCTCACTCACTTAGCAAAGCTTTAGCTTCTTTGTTTGGGAAGCAATGATAATAATATGCACCCCTAAAGTGGAGAAGGAAATGGCAACCCACTCTAGTACTCTTGCCTGGAAAATTACAGAGGGACCTGGTGGGCTACAGTCCATGGGGTGGCAAAGAGTCCGACATGACTGAGCGACTTCACTTTCACTTTTCACTTTCATGCATTGGAGAAGGAAATGGCAACCCACTCCAGTGTTCTTGCCTGGAGACTCCCAGGGACGGAGGGGCCTTGTGGGCTGCCGTCTATGGGGTCTCACAGAGTCAGACAGGACTGAAGCAACTTAGCAGCAGCACCCCTAAGGTATGGGTGGATGGCAAGGGTTAAATGAGGTAATATATGTAAATGTGCATCACCCATTGTTGGTGCTCATTTTCAGTTGAGAATATCTCCTCTTCTGCTGGATGTAATCATGGTGTAACTGTCAATATTAACTGCTTCATGTGCCTGGCCAAGGGGTGGATATATGCACAGTTTGAGGCCAATTACGTTCCCTCCTCTGGTAATCTGAAATGTGTGTGTCATTAAAGAGAAAAAAATAGTAGGAGCTGAATCTTGGTAATGAACACTTCTCAAAGAAGAGGATATCTGTCCTTTAGTTCACACCTGGCTCCAGAAAGCTCTCTTGGTTCTTGCCTTTGAGAAAATTCAGTTGTTCAATTCTTCCTTAGAGTCAGCATTTATTCAGTCTCCCTGGTACAATATATCCTCTCCCCCTACATTAACTACAGGGTGAGGGGTAGGAGATAAGCTTGCAAACAAAAGGTACCAAAGGAGACATCATGCTATTGTCTATGAATGTATGCTAATACTAATACAGAAGAACAGACTATGAAGATATTTTCTTTACCATCCCTCCAGGACACGGAAAAACAACTAATCTCTACCATCATATTGAAATAGTACTGGCTTTTTAAGACAATGGTGATGAATTTCCTAATGCTTTAAAAGCAGTCCTGTGTTGGAACATGGGGGCTGACACAAATGTTTTGCCTATCCAGATTCTCTGTTCTTGAAAGGCAAAAACAGATGGACTGTGTATCCAGGAGAAGCACTAAATGGTTGCAAAAGGCACAGGTTTTCTTTTTTCCAGAGCAATACCCAGAGAACCTCCCAGAACACACTACAGGTTATTTTCTTGCAGAAATAATCTGTAAGTGCCACTCAGAAATAGAGCCTCAGTAAAGATAGACACTACAGTTGACAAGTAAGGAAGTTCCAAGATATGGTTCCTGGCACGGCCAAGCCAAGGCAAGGTTCTTCCCACTTTCATCAACTAAAATCTGCCTTGAAATTTGTTTTTAACAAGCAGACCCCATGAACCAAAAATGTCAGTATATGCAGTGGCCTGCATTCCCTGAAAATCCAAGCAAGGAAAACAGAAGATCAAGCTAAGAGTGAAAAACTGAGGTCCAAGAGTACAAACTAGGAATCTGCTGAAGCCAAGTGAAATGCAAAAAGAAACTTGAAATTATTCTTCACTTTAAGCAAAAGATATGCCAAAGGAATGATGTCACATTGAGCCACTTGAAACAAAATCATCTCAAATGCATTAAAGGAGCTACTTCTTTGTAGTAAGCCAAGGATGACTCCACTTTAAAATCAAGGAGTTTTCAGGGACCTTGCTGTTTATCCAGTATAATAATTCTTTTTAAAAATCAAAGAATTTTCACAAACAGCAGATAATCCTTTCCAGTCTTTTCTTAGTCATCTCCAGATTTTTTTTCCTCCTATTTCCCACACTGAAATTTTTCAATTTCTTCCTTGTTCACTTTTAGGCAATCAGAATAAAGAAAGAGAAGATATAGACTCCAACCACCACTAGAAACACTTATTTTCAGTCATTATCACTTCCATCCCTTCTTTCTCTGAAAAGTCATCTGCATCTCTTTGCCAGATGCAAACTTTACCCCATGCTCTCGGTCAATCTCTCATTTGCTTCTCCTTTACAACTTTGACTAGAGTTCGACCTTTCTCTGTTCCTCTCTCACACTTTTTTTATTGTCCCACCACCACTTCTCTACACACAGTCCACAGATAATAAAGAACAAGTTATTTTCCTTTTCTTAAACTCTTTCTGGTAACAGAATATATCCTATCATCAGGTAACTGAAACCTGGAGAAAAGACAATTCTTTAGCATTATAAAGTGCAGATCCTTATAAGCAAGTGACTAGTATTTCCAATTCTTAAGATCTAATTTTTGTTCATAGTGCTTTACCTTGAGGCAGGGCCAGCTACACAATGTGTAGGACCCAGGACAAAACGAAAATGTGGGCACACAGTTCTGTGACAATCACAGTAGTAAAATATAGAACTCTTCCCTTTCTTCAGTGTTTTTTTCCTGATCTGTCATGGTGGGATTTATTGGTTATACAATGTTATCACCCCTGAGGTATAGTGACACTTGCTGGAAGTGTGCAGACCCTTCCAGAATCAGGGCCAGGGGCCCCGTTATGTGAATCAATACACACCAACCAACTGCTGGGTTCCCCTCCCACCGGCCATTGTAATGCCCTTGAGCTGGAGGCAAAGATACCAATATCCCCATCCCACAGGCTCAGCTCTCCAACCCATGCAGATGAACAATCCCCAATGGACTGCATCCTTCATGCCAAGGCACACTCTATACCTGGATAGGAGGTGTCCAGGAGGCTCACCCCACTAAGCTTCCCGCCATATTGCCATAGGATTGT
This sequence comes from Oreotragus oreotragus, assembly GCA_006410675.1. Lineage (NCBI taxonomy): Eukaryota > Metazoa > Chordata > Mammalia > Artiodactyla > Bovidae > Oreotragus > Oreotragus oreotragus. The sequence goes on along the minus strand of SJYX01015261.1, from coordinate 451,605 downwards.
ATGCACCAGCCTCCCACCCTCCTTGAGCCTAGGTCCTTGCCTAGGTGGGTATGGGGAGCAGCAACAGCAGCTGGGAAATGATGGCAAATGACAGAATGAGTAGTCTGGGCTACTGGGAAGCAGGAAGAGCAGTCGGCCAAGCACCCATCCCAAGGAAGCAAGGACACCCAGCACTGACCAAGGTTTTGAGCCCTCTGCAGTATGTACACTCCATTGTCTCATTAGACTTCATTTATGAAACCAAGTTCAAAGATAAAAATTAAAAATTTCAAGACAGTAAAAATAGAATATTAATCCCCAAGCTTTGAGCCCTTCGATACATATAGTCTTATGTGAAAAGTCATTGAAGCTGGTCCTTCCTGGAGGCCAACTGCTGTCACCATCTTGCCCCATCCCTTTGACCATCCTTATGATATGCAACCACCTCCTAATAACTCTATACCCAATTTTACTCCCATTCAATCCACACTCCATGTTTTCAATAGGCTAAGCTTTCTGAAACACAAGTCTGGCTGTATCTATCCCTCTACTTAAAGATTCTTCAATGATTCCCCCTTGTCCTCAGGATAAAACCACATAAGAGTTGCAGAAAACAAAAACAAAATTCCCTATTTTAAGCAGAGAGTTTTAATCCAGAGTATTAGGAGTTTACAAATTAGTTAGAAGGGCTCAAGGAGTAGGCTCCAGGTCAGGGTTTCCAGGAATGAATCCCAGAGATACAACAGAATTTGCCCACCAAAGATACTGCTGCTCCAACCACAAATAAGAATAGGAAGTCAGGAGAGTATCACTCAAGCTGTTGGCTTCCAAATATATTGCTGTACTTGTAATCTCTCAGGATATTACTGCCACCATCATATCTTCTCAATGTCTAAAAGGGCTAGAGACTAGACACTGGGAAAATACAAAATCTTTACTACCATGCTTGCAAACAGACATGGCCAAAAGCAGTAGAAAGATGGGTTCTACCTCACTTCTGCTTTCTAAATCTCATGGGAGAATATCTGATTGATGGAGTCCATCTACTGCAAGAGATTCAAGGAAGTCAGAGTTTTAAGTTTTCAGAACGTGAAGTAAAGAAAGGGTCTCTAAAACAAGGTTAGAATTAAATAAAGCTACTCCTCATATGTACCAAAGATATCAACCTAATTTTCTAGTCTTCTCTATCATTCTCCCCATTATGTCTTCCATGAATCATTCAGTTCCTCCATGATGACAACTTGCATTTCTCCTAGAACCCGAAATACTTAAGAGTCTCTATATTTCCTTACAACAGTCATGGAATGCTCTTACCTTCATTTTCAGACTCTGAAAATACCACTCACATTTCACGATCCATTTTAAACATCACCTCCTCTGAAATTTTCCATCTGAAGTAATTTCTTTATTCTCTCTGAATCCTTTAACCATTTTTCCCGTACCACTGTCATTAAATCTATTCCCCTCATGTTTTAGTGGTGAGGTCCAAAATGACAAAAATCATCTTGTTCTTTGGTATCCCCTCTCCCTAACCCAAGGTCAAAATATACAACCAGCGTATACTGACAGAATGAATCTGTTGAGCAGAGCTGGAATTCTTTCAAGTCAGACTTGTTCATAAAGTAGACCCATCTATCCTAATAAATTTACAAACAGGTTATGAAAGTCAAATCCATTAGAGCAGAATGAAGTAATTATGGAGCAGAAAAGATAGCTGGTATCTGATAATAAGGGGATCATATAAAGCATAAAAACCTCTTTCTTGCTCTCTTTTCTCGGAGGACTCTAGAATGTGGAACTCATCTAGCTTAAGTACCAAACCGAAGCAAGTCAAGTGCCTAGCCTGTTATTTATATATCTCCCTCTCGTGGTAATTAGGGAGATTTCATTTTCTCTTACAGTAGTCATAATTAGAATTTAATAGAAACAAGCCACATTTCACTAAAAAACTGCTACATTCATGTGGTTTAAAGTATATTAATCCAACAAGTTTCACTCATCTGTGTCTGCTTAAGGTCTTAGTCATGAATGATATAGACAAGAAGAGTATGTATAATACATTCCAGGACTTCCCTGGTGGTCCAGTGGTTAAGAGTTCACCTGCCAATGCAGGGAACAAGGGTTCAAAGATTTCACATGTCTTGAGGCAACTAAGCCTATGTGCCCAAACTACTGAGCCTGCATGCTGCAACTAAAGAGTAACCCCTGCTTGCCACAACTAGAGAAAGCCCATATACAGCAATGAAGACCCAGTGCAACAAAAAACAAATTAAAATAGAATAAAAACATTACAGGGGGTCCTTTCCCCTCATTAGGAATTAACTACAAGGTTAATGCTGTTCTGATAAAAGTCAAGACCAGCATACTCCATGATGCTGTGCACAGTCACCTCCTGCCAGTTCAGGGTTGCCTTTTTCTAAACTTCTCTACTGTACTTAAGACTTTCAATCAAAAAATATTGAGTGTCTGCTGAATACACTTTCCAGGACAGAAATAAAGTAAACCAAGATCCTACCCACTATGGGCTTATCATCTAGTAAAGGAGATAATAAAATGAAGAGAACAGATAAAGGACCAGATTCAGTGGTTCTTACAGTGGGTAAGAGATTTACATGTAGAAGATTTTTAAAATATGTTCCTAACTACCTTGACTCTAAAAAAATTATTTTGAAAGAGCGCCCCCAAGTGATTCTGATATGCACATTCTCTTTCCCCTTTAAGAACCACTGAACTAGGAGTTCAAAAGATTATAAATTACTTCCTGTATGGGGGAGTTAAATACCAGAGTGACTTTGGGAAGGAAGTAACACCAAGTTTAGTGCTGTGCAGTTCTGAGAAACAGAGGTGTAACCCTGAATATCTACAGAGACCCGGCAGGTATTGCAAATAAATGAAGCATTCTGCATCAAACTGACCTCAGGGAGTAGTGGGGACTATGACTAGCTAGAAAGCTCTTGATCCTTTTCACATAGAATAACCACCTCTTAGCTCCAGCCAAACAAGAGAACAAGCCTAATGCTGCTGTATCTTTCAAATTGTTCAGTTCAGTCGCTCAGTCGTGTCCGACTCTGCTACCCCATGAATCTCAGCACGCCAGGCCTCCCTGTCCATCACCAACTCCCAGAGTTCACTCAGANACGCAGTACTTGGATGCAGTCTCAAAAATGACAGAATGATCTCTGTTCATCTCCAAGGCAAACCATTCAAATTGTTAGATGATATCATAAATTTGGAACTCTGTGTTGAACTGGAAGTTCATTCAAAACGGTTTAAAGCACTAAGTAGCTCCACACTGCTCAGGTAAAACCAAACATGGATGTGAGTTCTATCAGGCCTCTAGGCTGTTGAACTCACATGCTTTTAGGCTCTGTGCTAGGTGATGGAGTACAAACAACAGTGTTTCCACCTGCAGAGTGCCTACAGTCCAGAGGACACAGACAAGTGTCCTTGTAACCAGAGCCTCACAGCACTGTGAGAGCAGCAAGGAGAGGACACTCACTTCTCAGGGAAGTGTTTCAAAGAGGCAGGGGTGTTTGAGTTCAACCTGGAAGAATAAGTAAGCTTTTTCTAGGTGGGCAGGTAGAAGGACCAAGGCTAAAAGAACAGCATTTTAAAGGCTTGGAAATATAACAGTGTCTTTCCTCAGGAAGACCATGAACTCCCCCGGAGCCCTACACATCTTTTCCTCTGATTAGAGCTCTCAGTCTAAGGCCACACATAGAAGATTCTCCATAAATAGTTCTTGAAAATTTTTGAGACTCACAGATATGGGGTATATTAACATTAAATAGGTCTCCCTAGTGAAAGAGTGATCTGTAACAATTATCAAAATTTCAGAAAGCCCCTTTGATTTGTGCCAATGTCTTGATGAAAGTGAAAGAGGAGAGTGAAAAAGTTGGCTTAAAGCTCAACATTCAGAAAACGAAGATCATGGCATCTGATCCCAT
>SJYX01015261.1:411429-427948 GCA_006410675.1 Oreotragus oreotragus | reverse complement strand
GAAAAGAAAGAAAACAAATCAGGCCCTTTGAGTAATATTTGATCATACAGCCAGCTAATTCAGAGCTGCACTAAGATGCAAATCTTAGGAAAACTTCCTGCCCCACCCCTCCACCATCCCCATCACTCCAGAGCCTGTCATCCTACCCACCACGCTCTCCTTGCTGGTTTCAGTCTTGTCAAGATGGGGGTTAATCTATGCCTGGGCACTTGAATACATGATCTATGAGCTCGAGCTCATTTGGATGTTAAATTCATCAGAAGGTAAATTTTGGCACTATGTATTTGGCACCATATATTCAACCATATCTTAAGGGGAAAATGCATTATCTTTTCCCTCAGAGAATAATGCAGTTTTCTTTGAAAAGCAGCAACTACCATCACACAATGTTATTTGAGGAAACTTTCTTTCTCATCTGGTATATTTAAAGCATCCTAATTTCCATTTCCTCTTTGAAGTCTCAGCTTCTGGCACCCCAGGATTGGATGGAGGATAGGCTAAAATGCATTATCTTTTCCCTCAGAGAATAATGCAGTTTTCTTTGAAAAGCAGCAACTACCATCACACAATGTTATTTGAGGAAACTTTCTTTCTCATCTGGTATATTTAAAGCATCCTAATTTCCATTTCCTCTTTGAAGTCTCAGCTTCTGGCACCCCAGGATTGGATGGAGGATAGGCTCTGCTGCTGTTGCTGCTAAGTCACTTCAGTCGTGTCCGACTCTGTGTGACCCCATAGACGGCATCCCACCAGGCTCCCCCATCCCTGGGATTCTCCAGGCAAGAATACTGGAGTGGGTTGCCATTTCCTTCTCCAATGCATGAAAGAGAAAAGTGAAAGTGAAGTCGCTCAGTCTGTCCAACTGATAGGGACCCCACGGACTGCAGCCCACCAGGCTACTCCGTCCATTGGATTTTCCAGGCAAGAGTACTGGGGTGGGGTGCCACTGCCTTCCCCGGAGGGTAGGCTCTATCCAGTGACAAAGCATCTACATTCTCCTGTGGGCAGTCATTGTTAGCATTTTACCATGGTAGCTTTTTTTTTTTTAAGTCTGATCCTTAATAAAGAATTTCTGAGGCCCAAGAAACAAACTCCCAGGTAATATTTTCCCTTCATTTGTAATTAACTAACCCAGAGTCCACTTGGGACAAAATGATGGTGGCTTTTGAGCCTTAACCATGTGAACCCAACTGTAATCTTCTCACATTAGCCTCCTCAGGCTTAAATTCAGAAAGAATGGGGGCAGCTGTCTAGTGCTATCTATTGAGACTGGGCTCTGACAGTTTGAAGCCAGGTCTCCAGTGTTCTAGAGCACAGAACTCAGAGAAAATTTTTGCCTTACAAACAGCAAATACTGTTCTGCTTCCAGTGCCCAAAAGGTCTGTATGTGGAAAGATGCTCCTCTATATATATTCTAATACTGGTTTCAGTTGTTCCTCTGTCACCCATATTCAAGCAACAGGCTGTACTCTAAGGCTACCCAAACCTACCAAAAGGGCTTTCCAGGTGTCATAGTGGTAAAGAATCCACCTGCAGTGCAGGAGACAGGCGAGACATCAGTTTGACCCCTGGGTTGGGAAGATCTTCTAAAGTAGGAAATGGTTACCCCATTCCACTCTTCTTGCCTGGAAAACCCCACGGACAGAGAAGCCTGGTGGGCTACAGCCTATGGCGTCACAAAGAGACATAACTGAGCACACACTCAGGCATTACGTCAACTAAAAACCTCCCCCGATCCCTGACATGGGCAGGTGCTTAGAGGAAGGGCATTCTCTTAGGGGACATTCACTGCTAAGAATAAAAAGCTAGGGAACGCATGTCCAATTTCTCTGTCTAAAGCTGCGAGTCATGTAAGTCAGCCCTTTTCCATCTCACTAAGTCAGAAGTCAGTGAGGGGATTAAAGAGAGTCCACCAGGGCGACAAAGAGTGGAGAGTCCTCCATATGGAAAGAAAGTGTCTGATTAGGAAATGAAAATTTCCTCCTGAAAAGGACTGCAGATACTCCTGGAAAAAATACTGGAAAACAGAGTTTTGCTGTTGCTTGAAGATTTAAAGAGCATGACACACAAAAAAGAATTCCTGTGCTCAAGAGAAAACAAGAAGAAACACATGGATATGGTTAGTATCTTCGGGAAGTAATAGCATATCTTGTCTCTAAATCACACATACACACACTCCCTATCCCTAACAGCTGTTATAAATTCAACTAGAATTTTAAGGTAGTCAAGAAAAGGAAAAGAAAGAAAAGGACAATTGGGTCTTCCTTCTTTGTTCAAAACAGGCAAGTCCTAGAAACCAGAACTAATGAAGAAAAGTTTCTGTCAATGAATCATAAGAAGACATTCATGACCAAATACATTTCATCAACAAGTGAGAATTACCAAGCCCCCTGTTTTTCCACAGCCCCTTTGTTATGTGGAAAAGGGAAAGTATTGGGGCTTCTTCCAAGTGGCTCAGTGGTAAAGAATCCACCTGCTAATGAAGAAGATATTGGTCCAATCCCTGGGTCATGGAAGATCCCCGACAGGAGGAAATGGCAGCCCACTCCAGTATTCTTGCCTTGAATATTCCGTGGACAGAGGAGCCTGGCAGGCTACAGCCCATGGGATCACAGAGAGTCTAACACAACTGAGCATACAGAGAGAAGGTATGAATGCCTTCTCCACCTACCTCATAAGACTGAGTGGAACCTGAAATAAAAAAGGGCTTTCCAAAGGGCAGAATGGGCCACATGTGCTCACTGACGCTCCTCTTCTCCATGCAAGGGATGAGTTTAGCTTCTCTAGCTGCTTGGTGGTTGGGTGGCTGCTTTATTTCAGTCTGTCCTGAAAATAAGTCTGTCAGGCTTGCCCATCTGCCTGACCCAGAATTTTCAACTCATTCCTAAACACAAAACCTTTTGACCACCACAGTTCCCCACAATGGATCCTAAAGTTTTAAAATATTCTGTCTCTTTTTCTCTTTCTCTGAGATAGGTACAAACTAAATTATCTGTTTAGGTGGCTTCCTGGCACAGTACTCTTGCTTTCTCAGTCTCACTGGGTGCCATTTCAATCTTCCCATTTATCTGCTTACTTAAAGTGTGATAGCACTAAAATAAATAAATAAATAACCAGACTTACTGAGCCAGACATTGTGTTAAATACTCCATATAAATTACCTCACGTATTCCTCACAACAGCCTTAAGTGGGCAGGGGAGAAATACCTATTTCATAGAAGAGGAAAGTGTGGCAAGGTATCCATAACTAGTGAATTGCATACTACCCCTACCCCCTCCCACACATACATCTAAATCTACCAAGATTTATGGTAGATCTTCAGGGCTTCCCAGGTGGTGTTAGTAGTAATGATCCCACCTGCCAATGTAGGAGATATAAGGCATGCAGGTTTGACTCCTGGGTTAGGAAGATCCCTTGGAGGAGGGCATGGCAACCCACTCCAGTATGCTTGCCTAGAGAATCCTATGGACAGAGGAGCCTGGAAGGCTATAGTCTAAGCCCATATGGCTGCACAGGGTTGGACATGACTAAAGCAACTTAGCATGCACGCATGGTATATCTGCAGAGACCTTGCAAAAATTCACTGGTACTTCTCTTGCAGAACACTTTCGTAATCCCAGGTAGAATCTAATTAACTCATGAGCTGAATCCACATGGTCATATGACCTGCCTCCTTAGCTGGACATGAATCTTTATAGTTAAGACACATTATAGGAAGTATCTTCCTCGTGTTATGCAGAGTAAAATACTATTTTTAAAGCTGGCTGCTGTTTGAGCCAGTTGCTCTTAGAGAACAGCAGAATTCCTCTTGAAGACAAAATTGTTATTTTAAGGGGGAGGCTGTGTTTATGAAATGTATAGCTATAGTCTAGTCTGGATGAAAAATGAGAAAAAGGAATAAAGTCTCTTGTTCTTTCTTATCTTTGCTAACAAACTTTTTAGTTCAGTTCAGTCACTCAGTCGTGTCTGACTCTTTGTGACCCCATGAATCACAGCACGCCAGGCCTCCCTGTCCATCACCAACTCCCAGAGTTCACTCAGATTCACGTCCATCGAGTCAGTGATGCCATCCAGCCATCTCATCCTCAGTCAGCCCCTTCTCCTCCTGCCCCCAATCCCTCCCAGCATCAGAGTCTTTTCCAATGAGTCAACTCTTCACATGAGGTGGCCAAAGTACTGGAGTTTCAGCTTTAGCATCATTCCTTCCAAAATTTTTACTAAATGAAAAAACCTTGTACCTTGGAGATAACTTAGGATAATCTTTCAATTTCATATACAAGGAGACTGGGACCTCAAGTGACTAGGGTGACTTTCCTAAGGTCATAGCTACTGAATGATAGGAATCCTTTTATTATTCCAAAATTTCTCCCATTCAACAACATTCACTACATATTATAGTAGATACCCCAGGGCACACAATATCAAGGAAAACACATTCCCTAACTACCAGGAATAAATGAAGAACTTACAGAGCTACAGTTAAAAGTATAAGATATATACCATCTCACAGAAACATAAATACTAGTATGTATGTGTTAGTCGCTCAGTTGTGTCTGACTCTATGTGACCCCATGGACCATAGCCTGTCAGGCTCCTCTGTCCATGGAATTCTCCAGGTAAGAATATTGGAGTGGGCTTCCATTTCATCCTCCAGGGGATCTTCCTGACCCAGGGATTGAACTCGTGTTTCTTGCATCTCCTACACTGGCAGGTGGATTCTTTACCACTAGAGCCACCTGGAAAACCCTAAATACTAGTATGGATTTCAAAGTTAAAGCACTCAGTTTAGTTGTAGACAGAGATGTTTCATAGAAAAAGAGGCATTTAAGACTAGAAGATAAATGTATTATTACATTATTTTTAATTGAAAGTAACAGAAAACCCTGTACAAACTGGCTTGAATAATTTTTATTAAGAAATGTGTTTGTTCATCAACAAAAATCCAGAAGTAAAGCAGGCTGTTCAGTGGGTTGGCTTAGTGACTCCATGATCTCTTCTGTACAATAATATTTCTATTCCACTCTCCTCACTATCAGTGTCTTTCTAAATCTGACCAAAGGGTGATTTTAGCAGCAACTGGGGCTACAAGCTTCTTTTTGTACAGACTGGAGAATAAGTAATTCTGTCCCACTCACGGTTCAAAATTATTTTTTTTCTTTCTTACTGAGCCCATGTGGGTCACTGTGTCCACTCTGGACACTTTGGCTGTAGTCCCTGTGTCAATTACCATTCATTAAACCGCTCCTCTATGACAGATACTTCCCTATTGCTATACAGTAGGGTGAGTGGATGCTGGGTAGTCAAAAAGTTACCTTTATAACAGGATTTCACAGGAAACAGTAGGAAGTGGGGCAATCCCAGTAGAGAAGAGAACAAGAATAAAGAGATAAGGGTGAAATCAAATGAGTGTTTAGATGGAGAAAACCAGAAGTATCAGAATAGGACCCTTGGTTCTTCCATTATTTAGAGTTAGACAGTAAGAGAAAAAGTAAACACAACCTCCTGAAAGATAAAAAATGCTATTGAGAGATCAAAAAATTTAAGAACAGAGAAGTAAACAATACATTTGTCTGGATCAGTAGTTCTCAACTAAAGGCCACAGTCCCCAAGGAGCACTTGAATATACATATATATATACACACACACACACATATATATATATACACACATATATATATACACATATATATATACATATATATCTGCATTTATTCCTTTGTTGTAGTAGTTTTCCTTGTCCTAATAACTAAGAAAGAAACTGACAAAATGCTCATAAAGAAATATACTGTGTTAAATATAGCTGCTTTCTCCTATTCTCCATTTTGAAATAAAGTTATCCCAAGACTTTTCTATTTAATGAAGTAAAAAAAATCGTAAGATGAATTTATATCAAAACTAGATTCCACATAAGCAATTGGATCAATTTATATAAAAATGAGATTCTAAATCATTGATTGGATCAATTTATATAAAGAACATGATTTCATATCAGTGAATAACTATTCTATCTCACAGCTATAACTTATATCTGAAATCCATAGCAAAATTTCCATCAATTTGGTGACGTGGACTCATTAGTTCTGTTTAGTTTTGCTTGTGCACATTTAATAAAATGTGTTGAAAAAAATAAAAGAAGAAGAAAGGTATAAAGGAAGGAAAATTCAGGGAGTTCGTGTAAAAAAATAAATAAATACAAAAAAAAATAAAAATAAAAAAAATAAAAAAAAAAACAAAGCGTGAGTATAAGAGCGTGGCTGTAGCCTAGAATATACACAGAAAGACACCCATGGGAGTGGAATAAAAACTTGTAATGATAGGTTTGGTCCATACTATTAAGGGAGTTGACCATCAGGGTGAGCTAATTAAGTTGTTAGCCACTTACAGATTACTGGATTTTTTTTTTTTTTAACAAGAAGGAACAAATAATCAGATGATTACTTTTAAAAGACATATCTGAAAATTATTTTCAGAATGACCTGGAGTGAAAAGAGATCAGTTAGGTGACTAACATATTGTACCAGATAAAATGCACTAAAGCCCTAAATTTGTCGGGGTTATAGAAGGTGGGGAAGATACCTTGAGGAGATAGACTAAGGGACTTTTTGACGGACTGGATAGAAGAAGGAAATAAAAGCAAAGCTAAAATAATGCAGAATCTGAGAAGACAGAAGTAGGAGTTGGTCGGAAGGTGTTGAAGAGAGGGACAAGAAGTTCCATTTCAAACTTCTAAGGCCTTTTAGGGAGACTCCCAAGCGAGGGATTAGAATTCAGGTCTGAGAGTTGGAAGAGAGGTGAGAACTGCATCTACGCAGGCTTGCCAGGGAGCGAGGAGAGGGAGAAGAGAAGGGGCCAAACACATACCTCGGGTGCATCTGCAGCCCACGAACAAACATGGGCCCGGCACTAGAGAAGGTGCCAGACAGGACAGAGAAGTGGAAGGACCAGAGTGACAGGAGCCATCAGCATGCGTTCCAAGGGGAGGCTGGGGGTGAAGCTCTGGTGTGCAGCGCGAAGGTTAAGTACTGCATCAGCCAAGAGGCTTGTTCAGGGTTTTGCATAATATCTTACAGAAAAACCTAAACTAATTTTTTGGAGGGCATCTGGTGACATATCGAGATGTCTTTTCAGCAGAAAGACAATGGTAGCATGAAAGGGTAAATTAATTTGGTGGCTAGAAAAGTCTGATGCTACGTCCTATGAATTGCTACAACTTCTAGCACTCTCATCTGCATCTTCATTTACATATCTCACACTCATCTCTGAATGCTTCAAGACACGTGACCACGACTTGACCACACTTGGGTCCCCCACTGGTAACTCAGAGCTTGTGCCCCAAGCTTGCAAGGAAATGAGAATTAAAAGGACCAGACATTTGGTAAGACAGAGCAAATGAAAGGAGAGCACTAGTCCAGAGAAGAACTGGAAATACAAATTAGTGTGAAAAATAGCATATAGGTGGAGGTGTTAACTTTGGCAAGAAGGAAGCACACTCAGAGGAGAACAAGAAAAAAAAAATATTAGAGAAAGGGGCTTGACAGGCTTCCTCTGGGCAGACTTATTATCTAAGAGTGTAAGGTAAGAAGATGTGGGACTAGAAGAAAGCAAACGGAATGAGGGGAACCTAGAAGATGCCAGAATTCAGGTCATAGCTGGCCAACGTTCTCTGCTTCCATCATTGGCCAGATCTGCTGTATATTTCTCTGTCTTTTCATCTTTTCTCTCTTTGTTATATTTTCATTGCCCTCTTCAGACTCACCTTCACATCATACCAATCCTTCTAAAAAGCCAACCCCATAGCTGAAGTCAGTAGCATATAGATTTTCACTTTGACAAAAACTGTCCTTTCATACTGTTGTGGATGGAATCATGCCACCCCATTTGTGTGTTGAAGCTCTAACCACCAATATGATAGTATTTACTGAGTAAGTGCTGAGCTGCTCAGTCATGCCTGACTTTTTGTGACCCCCTGGAGCCTTTGAAAGGTAATTAGGGTTAAAGAAGGCCATAAGAGTGATGGTCCAATACAATGAGATTAGTGTCCTTTTGGAAAAAGGAGCAGACATGAGTGAGCTCTCTCACTCTCTCTACACACACACACAGAAAACACCATGTGGGGGACCTCACAGAGAAGGGGTTCATGTGCAAGCTTGGAAGAGAGTTCTCACCAGAAACTGACTTTGCCAGTATCTTGATCATGGATTGTTCGCCTTCAGAATCATGAGAAACTAAATTTCTGTTGTTTTAACTACCCAGTCTGTGGTATTTGTTAGCACACCCCAAGCTGACTAATATACTCCCACCAAAGGAACAAAGTTTACTTAACCAGTCTCAGAAAATGCCCCAGATCAGGAGCACTGGGGCCTGGGTTCTAGCCCTGGGTCCTAACTAACTCAGAGGCACCGGATCAGTAACCTAACCTCTCTGAGCTTCCAGTATAGCATCCAGAAGATGAGGATGCTGAAATAAATCATCTTAGAGTTTCTTTCTAATTCTTCTAGTTTATGATTCTGAGGAGCGCTTTCAGTATTGGAAAGTTGGTTAGCATTGTCAAGTTCCCAAATGGAAGCTATATCATCTCCATTACTAGAGACAGAAGATGTTCAGGGGTCTGGCCTAGAGAACATTTAAAATACATTTCCAGTGCAAAGATAGCAACATTTGATAAAGTTATTGGCAGCCCCTGAGAAGGTACAGTCAAGAAGAGGCATGGCAAGAAAAGAGTGTCATTCAAGGAAAACACCATCGATTTTTTAGAAGTGAGTTGCAGCCTTCTTTTCCCCTTTCATTTATAAAGGGTGATTAGGCTACACTTTGCTCAAGTTTGCAGTAATAACACTTTAACTCAGCACTGTAAATTCTGAAGAGTGTGCTCCAAAGTACTTGACCAACTTGTAGAATACAGTCCCCTGCAGGGTACACTGCCAGGCCCCCTCTGCCATGCCCCTCCTCTGTGGTTAACCAGCAGGAGATCATTTTAGAACAGACAGTTTTGGGAGAGAGCTCTAAAGAGGTAATGACACAACAGCAAGCCTGATCCTTGGAAAAAGGAAAAGACCATTTCCATGCTCTGAAAGTCTAAGGTGTGCCAAATGTGTTACCTGTTATTTTCACCTGAGTTGACTCATTCTAATCTGCTCTCTTACAAATGAACAACCGATAAGAAAGGTTAACCTACTTTTATATGTCCCCTTTTACCAGGCTTTTGCTGTTTATACTCATTTTAACCCAATAACCAATATGAATGAGGCAAGTGAAGCTATCATTTTCCAAGAAGCAAACAAACTCATGATAAACAAACTGGTGGCACTTTAAAATCAAAAGTCAGAGCACACTGTCCCAAACTGACCCCTCTCACCTTGAGATTAAGAGCAGGGAGACATGAGAAGAGCAGAGGCAGAAAATCTGGATACAAAAAAAGATAATAAATGCAAATTTCAAAGACTGCAATATTGTGCCAAGAGCCAATACTATTTCATTAAGGATTTTCCCAAAATTCACAGATTAGTGCCCTCTATATACACTCATCCTTTCTCAAATATTCTATGTTACCCAGAATTGAATGTGAATCAAATTGATGTACAGCTAAGTACAAAAATGTTCCCTACATTTGTATACAAACTCCAAGTTGTCAAACTACTTTCAAGTGTTTTATCTCATTTCATTCACATAAGTATGTGATGAAGTTTACTGTCCTATTTCATAGATGAAAATGGAGTATTGAAAAGTTGAGTGATTTAGTCTAAATGACCAACTTGTGAAATATTAATAGATAATTCTCAGAAGGAACACAACTGTACATAAAAATTTCAACCAGTAACATTTAACATAAATTTTTATTGAAGTCTAACAGAGGAAAAAAAAAATCATAAGCATAGAGTGCAAGGAATTTTCACAGAATAAACACATTAGTGCAGCCAACACATTAAGAAACAAAACACTACCAACAGTTCAGATGTGCCCCCGCTTTCCCCTTCCAGTCACCATTAATAGGAATCAGTACTAAGAAATGTTTAAGAACAGAGACTATGATATATAAACTGAGATGCTTTTGGCAAAACTGTTTAATATAACAAAAAATTAGAATACTTCCAAATGCTCAGTTCCTAAAGAATGGCTAAATAAATCATGATACAGTTATAGACCAGAATAATGTTCACATTTGGCCTCCAATTAAAACACAGAAAGTGAAAACAGTACAGTTCTAACTATAACAAGAACAAATCAGAAAAGCAACAAATGCAGGGCTTTTAAAAACCCATCAGAGGAGTGAAAATGGTGGGGGGGCAGGGCGGGCAGGTAAAGTTAAATGAATTAAATTCCAGAAAGTAATAGTCTTTTCTAGAAAAGACATATAGCTACTTTCACCTTTGACAAAGTCAGGAGGAAAAGGAGGCCATCTTAGATGGGAGTGAGAGACACAAGTTGTGTTTTTAACAAATGTTTAATGGCTGTTTGTGAGCTACATGAAAAGTTAAAATCCTCACTCATAGAAAGTCAATACCAACCTATCAACTCTCTTCTATCAGCTTTCTCGAAGGCGAAGATTTTACGGACAGTTGAGGACAGAGAAGTAGAGCTGAGATAAATCCTATCTGAGTCGTGTGGGATCTCAAGTCCACAGTAGTAGCTTACTGAAGTCTAGAAACAGGCAGGAAAGCTGACAGATCCTTCAAGATGTTTCAAGAAGCAATCCAGGCCTTCACCTAGTACACTGATGCTGTCCTCCTAATGCTAGGGACAGGTCAGAAAAAGAGAAAGATATCCCAGAGTTGAGAAAGCCAGGAATGGGACTGAAGAGCAAAGAGAATTCTCTGGTGACCCAAAAACCTGGCCTCTAGGCAGTAAAGCATAGAAATCAAACACAGCTCATGAATTCAGTGACTGTTTTCTAAAGCAGAGAAATCTCTAGATCTGACAAACACTAAGACCTCAATATCTGATAAGGGGAAAGTCCTAGCCCTGAACTCAACACTGAAATAGAAACTGAGTTTAATAAAGTTACAACAAAGCCCAGGCCTTGCACACATACAGAAGAGACTGATTCAGCTGCCTATACTGGAAATCTGACAGAAGAAGCGACATGCCCTTTTCTGGGTAAATATTATTTTATTATCATGTGGCGCTAGTGGTAAAGAACCCACCTGCCAATACAGGGGAATTCCCTGGTGGCTCAGAGGGTAAACAGTCTGCCTGCAATGTGGGAGACCTGAGCTTGATCCCTGGGTTGGGAAGATCCCCAGGAGAAGAAAATGACAACCCACTCCAGTATTCTTCCTTGGAAAATCTCATGGACAGAGAAGCCTGGCAGGATACAGTATTCTTGCCTGGAAAACCCATGGACAGGAGACATAAGAGATGTAGGTTCAATTTCTGGTTCAGGAAGATCTGGAGGAGGGCATAGCAACCCACTCCAGTATTATTTCTTGGAGAATCCCCAAGGATAGAAGAAGCTGGCAGGCTATCGTCCATGGAGGTCTCAAAGAACTGGACATGACTAAAACAAACTAGCATGCATGCATTTTATTTCATGCAGCTGCTTCTTCTGCACACAATATCCAGCATATTACCAAAGACTTTAAGGCATGTAAACAAGGGAAAAATGTTACCCATGGTGAGAGGAGGAAATAGTCAATAGAAGGAACTAGTTAATAGTCAATAGAGGTTCCAAAAGAAACTAGATTGGAAATACGAAGAAAGAACCTTAAAACAGATATGATTTTTATTTAAAAGAACCTAGGAAGAAATGTGAAGAAATAATGTACTAAAAACTGGGAATATCATCAGAGAGATGGAGATCATATAAAGGAACCAAATAGAAAAAACAGAAATGAAAAAGCACTGACACAGAAATGAAGAACTTGTTCTGAGAGCTAAATAGCAGAGAGAACACAGCACAGGAAAGACTCAGTGTACTTGCATACAGGTCAACAGAAATTATCTAAAAAGAAAGGCAAAAACAAAATGAGAGCTGAGCATATGAGATCTCTTGGGCAATATCAAACTGTCTAACATAAAGGTATACATACACAGAGGATGCCACAGGACTTACACAGGATAGGGACAAAAACTCATCTCATGGTTCTGAAATGCTTCAGAATCTGACTGCAAGATCCAACCAGTCCATCCTAAAGGAAATCAGTCCTGAATATTCACTGGGACGACTGATGCTGAAGCTGAAACTCTAATACTTTGGCAATCTGATATGAAGAACTAACTCACTGGAAAAGACCCTGATGGCTGGGAAAGATTGAAGGCAGGAGAAGGGGATGACAGAGGATGAGATGGCTGGATGGCATCACCGACTCAATGGACATGAGTTTGAGTAAGCTCCAGGAGTTGGTGATAGACAGGGAAGCCTGGCATGCTGCAGTCCATGGGGTCGCCAAAGAGTTGGACATGACTGTGCGACTGAACTGAAATGCTTCATCATGTCTAGGGTGTATAACAGGACTGGGATGAAGATTTTAAAATAAGAGAGAGAGTCACCTTGGATAAATTACTTTTTCACTTGGCAAGAGCAATGCTGCATGGCTCACATTCTCTTCCCACGGGAGAGGTAAATAGAAGGAAGTATTGCATCCTAGCCTCATAAGAGAGTCTTCAAAAAAATTACATAGAACGATATTTTTAAAAGATAAATGTTGATGGGCTTTCATTCCA
Source organism: Oreotragus oreotragus (assembly GCA_006410675.1). Classification (NCBI taxonomy): domain Eukaryota; kingdom Metazoa; phylum Chordata; class Mammalia; order Artiodactyla; family Bovidae; genus Oreotragus; species Oreotragus oreotragus. The sequence continues at coordinate 415,287 of SJYX01015261.1, read as the reverse complement.
ACTACCCTATACTTCACCCCCAGTTAAGGGCAAAAGTGGAAGGGTGCCTGTCCCTACCCAAGAGAAAGGGACCCTGCATCTTGGGAACATGGTAAACCTATTTCTGACTGGAAAATCCAAAGGGCCAGCAATGGGCTGCATTGTTGGAAATGAGATAAGGCTGACTAGGCATCCTATATTCCTGGGGAAAGAGACACTGGAGGGTTGCTATAAACGATACAAAGAGAACTTGTTTCAAATAAATGATATAGCAACTCCAAGTCACTGTGATTAGCTCAGACTATTCCACAAGCAGTTGTCTTCCTTTAAAGCAAGTGAACTCTGTGTCTGATTGGGGATGTAGTAGATATCATTCAGAAGAACAGGCTATTATTTCCAGTAGACTCCTTTTGGGTTGTGAGCTAACCATAAGTGACATTTGAGAAAGACACCACACAAAATCAGCTGGGGTACAGTTCAGTTCAGTTCAGTCGCTCAGTCATGTCCAACTCTTTGTGACCCCATGAATCGCAGCATGCCAGGCCTCCCTGTCCATCACCAACTCCCAGAGTTCACTCAGACTCACGTCCATCGAGTCAGTGATGCCATTCAGCCATCTCATCCTCTGTCGTCCCCTTCTCCTCCTGCCTCCAATCCCTCCCAGCATCAGAGTCTTTTCCTATGAGTCAACATTTCGCATGAGGTGGCCAAAGTACTGGAGTTTCAGCTTTAGCATCATTCCTTCCAAAGAAATCCCAGGGTTGATCTCCTTCAGAATGGACTGGTTGGAACTCCTTGCAGTCCAAGGGACTCTCAAGAGTCTTCTCCAACACCACAGTTCAAAAGCATCAATTCTTTGGTGCTCAGCTTTCTTCACAGTCCAACTCTCACATCCATACATGACTACTGGAAAAACCATCGCCTTGGCTAGATGGACCTTAATTGGCAAAGTAATGTCTCTGCTTTTGAATATGCTATCTAGGTTGGTCATAACTTTTCTTCCAAGGAGAAAGCGTCTTTTAATTTCACAGCTGCAGTCACCATCTGCAGTGATTTTGGAGCCCCCAAAAATAAAGTCTGACACTGTTTCCACTGTTTCCCCATCTATTTCCCATGAAGTGATGGGACCAGATGCCATGATCTTCGTTTTCTGAATGTTGAGTTTTAAGCCAACTTTTTCACTCTCCACTTTCACTTTCATCAAGAGGCTTTTTAGTTCCTCTTCACTTTCTGCCATAAGGGTGCTGTCATCTGCATGTCTGAGGTTATTGATATTTCTCCCAGCAATCTTTATTCCAGCTTGTGCTTCGTCCAGCCCAGCATTTCTCATGATGTACCCTGCATAGAAGTTAAATAAGCAGGGTGACAATATACAGCCTTGACTCTTAATCTCTGCTAAAAATGAACAGAACAGTCTCAGACACAAAATGATCAAGTCTAAAATGTCAATAGTCCCAAGATTGAGAGGGCTTCCCCGGTGGCGCTAGTGATAAAGAACCCGCCTGCCAATGCAAGAGACATAAGAGGTGCAGGTTCAACCCTTGGGTCAGGAAGATCTCCTGGAGAAGGAAATGGCAACTGACTCCAATATTCTTGCCTGGAGAATCCCATGGGCAGAGGAGTCTGGCAGGCTACAGTCCATAGGGTCACAGAGTCAGACACCCACAAGTGACTTAGCACGTACACACACCAAGGTTGCAATATCCTGGACACATTTAACTCCTGCTACTTTCCACATCTCACCAGTCCCCTACCTACACAAAACCATTTGCCATTCCCATGAAAATTCCCTCTTTCTAAATTGTCCTTCCCCTTTGACTACATAGTTACTTATGTTTAAAGTATTTCCTTTTGGGTGACCCTTCATTACTATTTGCATAGAACTTTTCTGTGAACACCTCAATGTAATATTGTATTGTAATATTTACTAGCATATATTTCTTGCCTACCAGACCTTGAGTACCTTCAGTTACATTGAAACCCTAGTGCCTGGTAGATGGTAGCCACTCAACAACTATTTGTTGAACACTGATGAAATCAAAATAAAGTTTTAAAGGTTAAATATATTTGAATTTTGTTTGATGTTTTCAAGAAAAGGGATGAAAATGCCTTCAACCCATTATTCTTATAATGGATCCAGGATGTTGACTATTATGAAATTGGATAGCAGTGGGGGAGATGACCTATTACAGGAAATAAAATTCCAGTCACAACAAAGAAGTACTCTATTTGCAAGTTAAGTCAGGGCCTATGAAGTTGCAGGTGTTTTCATTATGCAGAAGATGTAAAATATGGTGATTGAATGGCACTTTGGTAGCCCAGAGAAGACACAAGACTAGGTCATAGAATCTTAATTGCCTTAAAGTGTTTTAAGCATTCTCCCATCCTGTAGTCATTACATCCTGACTTCTGCTTAATTGCCTCCCATCTCTGCAGGGCATAGTAACTCTGGCAGCTTCCCCAGGACTTAAAGTTTTTAAATTCCAGTGAGTTCATGGAGGTGTAACTGAAACTCCTTCTCTCCATTCCTCACCCCCATGGCACACATTAACGCTGTGGCCCTCTGTTTCCGTGTTGCTCTATGAAATGCCATCACCCCTTGGAGCCATTAGGTTGCCCTTTGTACTAGAGTAAGTTCACTCCTGTGATGTGTGAAGTGATGCAGTGCATCAGACTCTCCCATTTCTCTGGTGCTGGGATCTATTTTCAGTTTTTATGGCAATGTTTTGTACACTTCACTTGTCAGAGTTCAGGCTCTGCCCTTTGTCCATTGGATGGTTCTTTGCATATTGCTTGCTACCTTGGGCTTCAGTTTCTTTATCCTTAAAATGAAGCATTGAAATAAATGTGACCTAATGTTATTCACAAGTCTAACCTCGTTAAATTCTATGAGTAGTATTGATAAAGGAAATCTCTTAGCATTCTCCCATCCTGTAGTCATTACATCCTGACTTCTGCTTAATTGCCTCCCATCTCTGCAGGGCATAGTAACTCTGGCAGCTTCCCCAGGACTTAAAGTTTTTAAATTCCAGTGAGTTCATGGAGGTGTAACTGAAACTCCTTCTCTCCATTCCTCACCCCCATGGCACACATTAACGCTGTGGCCCTCTGTTTCCGTGTTGCTCTATGAAATGCCATCACCCCTTGGAGCCATTAGGTTGCCCTTTGTACTAGAGTAAGTTCACTCCTGTGATGTGTGAAGTGATGCAGTGCATCAGACTCTCCCATTTCTCTGGTGCTGGGATCTATTTTCAGTTTTTATGGCAATGTTTTGTACACTTCACTTGTCAGAGTTCAGGCTCTGCCCTTTGTCCATTGGATGGTTCTTTGCATATTGCTTGCTACCTTGGGCTTCAGTTTCTTTATCCTTAAAATGAAGCATTGAAATAAATGTGACCTAATGTTATTCACAAGTCTAACCTCGTTAAATTCTATGAGTAGTATTGATAAAGGAAATCTCTGCTCAAATTTTACATATGTACATGAGGGTTTGGTCATGGCTTGATTTTAAGCCTAACTGATCAAACAATTCATCATGAGATCTTTCTGAGAACCAGGCTAATTTAATACTCATTCAGTGAATTTGCACTCAAATAGCGACTCCTACCAGGAAAGCCCCCTATAATTTGTTGATGTTGTTTTCAGTCACTAAGTCATATTCTGACTCTTTGCAACCCAGTGGGCTGCAGCAGGCCAGCCTCCTCTGTCCTCCACTATCTCCTGCTGCTGCTCCGACTCTGTGTGACCCCCTAGACGGCAGCCCGGCAGGCTCCCCCGTCCCTGGGATTCTCCAGGCAAGAACACTGGAGTGGGTTGCCATTTCCTTCTCCAATGCAGGAAAGTGAAAAGTGAAAGTGAAGTCGCTCAGTTGCTGTCTCT
>SJYX01015261.1:398048-411379 GCA_006410675.1 Oreotragus oreotragus | reverse complement strand
CCCCGTCCCTGGGATTCTCCAGGCAAGAACACTGGAGTGGGTTGCCATTTCCTTCTCCAATGCAGGAAAGTGAAAAGTGAAAGTGAAGTCGCTCAGTTGTGTCCGACTCTTTGCGACCCCATGGACTGCAGCCTACCAGGCTCCTCCATCCGTGGGATTTTCCAGGCAAGAGTACTGGAGTGGGGTGCCATTGCCTTCTCCACTATCTCCTGAGGTTTGCTCAAATTCATGTCCATTGGGTTGGTGATGCTATCTAACCATCTCATCCTCTACTGCCCCCTTCTCCTTTTGCCTTCTAGTCTTTCTTAGCATTAAGGTCTTTTCCAATGAGTCGACTCTTTGTTTCAGTCCTATAATAACCAATCAAAATGCCTTTTCTCTATTTAGAAAGAATTTATTCCTTCTTACCCTATATCTGCTGCTGCTAAGTCACTTCAGTCGTGTCCGAATCTGTGCAACCCCACAGCAGGCAGCCCACCAGGCTCCCCTGTCCCTGGGATTCTCCAGGCAAGAACACTGGAGTGGGTTGCCATTTCCTTCTCCAATGCAGGAAAGTGAAAAGTGAAAGTGAAGTCACTCAGTCATGCCCAACCCTATATCTAGTCTCTACAATTCACATTCAGGAAGAGTGCCTGACAAAAGAAGGATACTAACCTGTCTTAGCTGGCTGTTTAAGAAAGTCAACTTCCAGATGAGCCTGTTTTGGGGCTTTGGTTATACTTCCACAGCACAAAGCTAGGAAATATGAAGTTCAATGTATAGGAAGCTAAACATTTCTTTACTGAGATGTTTTTAATGCATCCTTAACCATTAGTCTCTACTAGCTGTCTTGACTTAGGAAAACAAACAACTTTGAGAGCAAGGTTGGAGCTCCTGGCATAGATCCTAACCCTAGGTTATTTTTTTTAGAAAAGCAGATGCCTGCTAATTGTCCTTGAATACAATGAACAAAACTCATGATCAGAATTTAAAACATCAGTCTCTCTCCCTACCTGCTCTATTGACTTTTACAAAAAGAATTTGGCCTCTTTAAACTTAAAGATCGATGGTTTATGCCTTAACCCATGCCTGGTCAAGCTTTCCATATATATGGAAAAATATATATACTATTGTTGAGGGAGATGGAATTGTTGAAGAACATCTTAAGTGAAAATAGATACATATGGTTACTTTACTGAATATGTTCCATAACACTCAAAAGACAGCCACATAAATATTTAGGGAACTCTCTTAAAGAATATTTTTATACTCAGACCTTTTAAAGAAACTCACAAGAATTCAAATAAAAGACCTACTTTTATAAGAAGAGGTATTGGAGTGTTTTTAGTGATAATTTGTAGTTTTATGAAGTAGCTATCTAAAGTGTGCTTTCAACATTGTTTTTCATAAAATATAATTTAATCTGACTTCAGTGTTTCTCCGTATTTATAATGGCTATATTTGGGGAAAGAACTGTTTGAGACTTAAAGCCATATCTAAGCAGGAATCAGCAGGCATCCTTGGAGTTGAACAATGTACACCAGCCAGAGCCCAGGGTATATTTCAGATATAACTAGCCAATACTGTGAATAAGTAGAAAGCAGCAGAAGACCATGTACCACTTTTACACATGACAAAAAATAAAGATAAATGTTAAGTTGAGAGATCAAAAGTCAACAGGTCATTTTTCAAGCCAAGAAAAGCTGTGCATGAATTGGTGCTAAGGAACATTAAGTATTGTGGAAGTCAGAAGGACAATTCTATGCTTAGAATTTGTCAGCAATACATCCCTCAATTTCTAGAAACTTTTNTAAAGATAAATGTTAAGTTGAGAGATCAAAAGTCAACAGGTCATTTTTCAAGCCAAGAAAAGCTGTGCATGAATTGATGCTAAGGAACATTAAGTATTGTGGAAGTCAGAAGGACAATTCTATGCTTAGAATTTGTCAGCAATACATCCCTCAATTTCTAGAAACTTTTATGTGCATAATCACACATCAGATTTCAAATTTGTGAATCATCATGCAGTTTTTATGAGGATATCCAATATAATATAACTGAAGTGATTGCTAAAATAGTCATGATAGTCTGCAAGATTTTTATGACCAAATACACGGGACTATAGAGCATATTAAGAAGTGCTATTTGGATTTGAGTTGTAAATTGGGAAAAGTACCAGGTTGACCATATGGTGTTACTTCTTCGTTAGATTTTTTCTTTCCCAATCCACTATAATCAAAGACTAAAGTAATTTAAATTGAATAAATCTGACTTAACACTGGTACAATCAGTAAATTATAATCTCCAGAATGAATCTTTAGCTTGCAGTGCTAATTTGGTATTATCTTATTGCAACTGAGGGACTTCCTGATGGCTCAGCAGGTAAAGAACCCACCTGCAGTACAGGAGATGCTGGAGACACGGGTTCATCCCTAGGTCGAGAAGATCCCCTGGAGAAGGTCATGGCAATTCGTTCAGTATTCTTGCTGGGAAGATCTCATGGACAAAGGAGCCTGGCGGGCTATGGTCCATGAGGTCACAAAGAGTCAGACATGACTGGAGCGACTGAGCACATTAATTGAAAGGAAGGGTTTCATTTTCAAATGGGAAGAAATAGGTATTTTCCAATATCAACTGTATACTCAGTTGTGTTTGTTTCCTCCTTTTCTTGTTTATCTTTATTATCACCTCTCTGAAAACATGGCATTTAATTTTTATGATGTAGTGAACCAAGCCACTGGAAGGCTATCACATATTAACAGAATAAATTTTTGACCTATTTTCATTTTCTATATCATCTTCCATCACATGGAAAATTTTAGAATGTGTACATATATAATTTTATGTATTTTCTAATTGTTAAGAGTAGGCCATTTGCAATTCTTAAAACTTTGCTTATTTTAATATGAAAACTCCTTGTGTATGCACATATGATACATTTTTATATCCAAGTTTTGAATGATTAAAGGTATTAATCTAAACATTCATAATCCGTATAACACTGCCATATAATATGGCATTCTTATTAATAAGAAAAGCCTACAGTTATAATTTTAACTCTCGGTTCTGTAAGGATGATGATTTTTTTCATAATGAAAATAAGTTCTTTACAATGGAGGGCAAAAGAAGAGACATTTTCATTGAATAGATTTTATATACCTTCATAGAACTATTAATTGATTCTGAGCCTGTTCAATCATTTAAATGCACTAGAATACCAAGCCATCAATTTCATCCTCACATTTGAACCTGAGTTTGTTAAGACAATTGAGCAATTATTAACAAAGCATAATTTTAAATTAATTTTGTCCAAAATAGTTGAACATTTCTACATTACTATTCTAGGAATGATTTTTTGTTTGAATTCCATCAGTTGCTTTCCTTCATGTAATTTAAATTTTAAACATATATGATTCAAATTGCTTTAGGTTTGTAAATTTGCTACCTAGGAAGATAACATAAGAGTCAGTAATGGTGCATAAAAAGTACTTAACCCAGCAATGCAGAGAATTATATATATATATATATGGCTAAAACATACATCAGTGAAACCAGAAATGGAAAGAATCTGTTAAAATAATGGAACATTTTAGCCCAGGCACACTTTCTATAGAGTAATTTTATCATCATTATTCTAGGTCTCTCCACATGAAATAACTTATCTATATTCATTGAAAGAAAAGTCAACTACATTATCTGTAGGGCCCTAGTGCTTTCATATTTATTTTTCCATTTTATTTTAGGTCCATTGATTTTTGTTCCTTGCATTTTTTTTTAAATAACGTACCACAGCAGATGCTTAAAATGCAACATTATCATGTAATAAATTTGCTGTTTTCCTTTTATACTCATGAAGACAAATAATTATATTTCTAAGAAAGAACTGCTTATTTAATTTAGCTATATAAAATGGGTTATTGATTAATAGAGTTAATATTCCTTCTCTAGTTTCAGGGTGGTCAAACCCTATCTAGAGTGACATTTACATTTCTTGTTTCTCCATTTTCAAGTAGATATTCCAAAGCTGGTGGTTCTCATAGAGAAAAAGGAAAGAGAAGTTGTGGCCTAGGAAACATACCTCTTAAGTATAAGTGAAGCAAGTGGATATGTGAAACTTATGAGATGGTATCAGTAAGAGGAACCAGCCTTACATAGGTTTCTTCAAATATATGAAAGGCTCCCACGAAAAAGAATGATTAGATGTGTTTATTCATAGGGAACCAAACCTATGATTACTAAATGGACAGTGTAAAGTCCTAACTGGACACTTAAGTTCATCAGTATAATGTTGAGGATTCTAACAGTTGTGTCCAATTAAGAGCACTTCAGGGGAAGGGATGGATTTATTTTTGTTTGTTTATGTCTTTTCCCCTAGCTTTAGTGAGATATAGTTGACAAATAATAATTATATTTATGGTGTACAATGTGATGTTTTGATATATGTATATATACTTTATGAAATGATTATACTTCCATGTTAATGTATCCATCACCTCACATAGTTATCATTAGTGTGTTTTTGTAGTGAAAACATTTATGATCTATTCTCTTAGAAATTTCAAGTATAAATCATGATATTATACTGCATTTCCATCTGTCATGGATGTGGTAAAAGAGATTTACTGGATGGACCCTTAAAAATCCCTTCTAACTCTTAACTTTTTACATCTGAATTGTATTCAGATAAAAGAATCTGTGTGTGCTGAATATCTCTTTATGCAAACCTCTATCTGTTGACCAGAGCATTGGTCTACAAAAAGAAGTCAGCCCATCCCATTGCATATGCAAGATAATCTACTGGGATGGAGCCAGAAAGTATTAGAACTCCTATGGGGGTTTATTTTATCTACTTTTCTACTTTTGTATATTTTAATAATAGTACTGATACATGATTTATAAATGCTTACAATTTATAAATGTCTAAAATAGAACTAAAATATTTTACTAATAGGGGTATGATAGCAAAAACAAATCACTTGGGGATCACTGAAATGAACAAAGGTTAGTCCAGAATAACTGCACTGGAATTTCATACATCTATGACAGAAACAGAGTACAGCTCAAAGACAACTTAACTTTTGATTTCTATAGTTTCCACGTTCATGCCAATGAGGCTATGATGGGATTAAAAACTGAGAGTATACTGGAAGGACAGGCCTTGTTAGCCATATTAATGTTAATTAGTTCATGCGTTGTCACAAAGTTAATTGTGTATGTAAATTGGGATGCAGGAGTAATGGCATCATAGATGAAGCACTACCCTCTCTCATCTAGGGTCATTCTACATCTAACCCAAGGTTTTAACCACAATTAGTTTAGTGGTTTGGGGTTATTACCTGCTAGGCAGTAGTCCTCCACCAGAATGAATATAAAGCACATAATTTATCACAATTAGGCTTAATTGCCTATCTTAGTCTCTGTTCAGAAGATGCCAAGACTGGAAACAACCTGGACAAGAATTCTCATCTCAGTACCCAAAAAGGACAATGTTAGGTCATTTCCTGCCAAGTTCAGTGATGAATGTGGTAGAATTTCACCCTCAAGTACTTAGACAGAGGGTATCCACACCTTACAATATTGTATTTTGTCTTCCTGCGAATTTGTTTGTCACTCCAGCTTCTTTTCTCCCTTATCCTGTCTATTTGTCTTCTCTCCCTCTCTCCTCCTCTTTCTTCGTTTAAACTGTTTTTTCTTTCACTCTCTCTCTCTCACACACACATACAGATTCTGATGTCAATCAAGAGGCTCAATCAAACAACAGATATACAAAAAGGAATATGACTGTAAGAGTGTGATATAGACTTTACATAAATAAATGTTACTGGTTTTTTTATATTGAATACTAAAAGAATTTCTACATGAGGATGAAAAGTGAACATTTTTAGAAAGTGCTTCAAAAACATCACTTCCAGTATTCAGTGTTGTTCATCTAAAGACTATTAAAAGAGAAAAAAATAATCACTTTTAGTTGTGAATATTGAGAGCCCTTGGAAAAGCTGTTAGAATTAATGTTATCTACAGGGCAATTGACACTGACATTTCACATCATCTTTATGATCACCGAGTGTTTATAAAGTACTTAAAAGCAAGAGAAATCAATGAACCAAATTATTGGATGAGGGAATGGATTTTCTTCAGCCACAGGGAAACAGATTTTTTAAGTCACACATTGCTTAAGAGATCTAAGATTATCTGAGTTGAAGAAAGTGTTGCTTTCTCCTTCAGCCATCTGTAAGACAAAATGCTAACATTAAGTATATAAAAGTAACTTTATTGGGAATAAGCTAAAAAATAAAGGACAAAATAACTTCCAAGTAAAAAAAATCAGGATCAACATTATCTAGTAAATATGTTATCCAGTGGGTATGCCAAAGATTATTCCCAAATATACTAGAACAGCCTAATATACTTAACTCAGTGTTTCAGAATTACTTGTTCACATGCTGACTTTTGTGGGAATGTGTAGACTAGACTGTGACTTAGATCTAGATTACATTGAGACCTGTGTATAGTGTGCATGGTGATCTTATTAATAAGATATTTGTATCTAGTTTTATTACAAAACTAATTTTTACTTACTTGTGTTTAGATTTAAATTCTCAATATAAATATAGCAGTAATATAAATAAAATTATAAAGCATAAAGTGAATTGGGAAAGACAATGCTTTATACAAAGAATATTATTCCAAGTATTAAGTTTTCCTGTGTCTGTGGTATAAAATAGAAACATGTAAGTGTCTTGATTTAATGTGTGATATAATTGATAATTTTTGTATTGCTTGAGGTGAATGGCATTATGTAGGTAAACAAAGAACCCTTAATTCCTGGTTGTAGCTTAAAAATCTGAAAAATCTATTGATGTAGGCTAAAGTAGCCTATTTTTTCAAATCTGAAAATCTTATGAATAGCAATACATTTTTCTGTTGGGTAGAATTAGTATAGTGGGGATCTTGTTTTCTGAAAACATGAACAGAGAATTATTGAATGATTGGATGGTTCTTCTGGTAGGACTAAAGTTATGAGTGGAAAGGTGGAGTCTTGTCATGAACTGGAATGTATATGAGTAAAGCTGATTTTTCTATGACCATTCAGTTTCTTCCTGAATAATTTAATAGCTGTCAAAATAAACAGTGCTCTCTGTAATTAGTGGACATTGCATTTAAGTATCTCCATAGATATAACCACCCCACCTTGACAGCACACAGGTTACCAGAAGAAGAGAATGCAACACAAGCAATCCAATTGTGCCTATTTATCAATCTATCTCTGTCCACCTGTATCTATTTAGGTTGTTTTTAAAACCAAAATTGAACACACACTTGTCACTATTGTGTGTGTTGAAATGAGGTTTATAATGTTTTTAACCTTACCTTTACAGATTACTTAGTCATGTTCTGACACATGCAGATATGATATTCCTATTGAACGTCATTGAGAAACAATGAATATATAATTGTTAGTAAGCATGAATGTCCCTGTCTCCTGGAAATGGCCCCACTGAAAATGTTGGGAGCCTGTGAACAGGCTGACCTTCAGCATGGACTGCTCAGCATTCACTGATGTGTCCAAGACTCTTGTCAGTTAAGAAGGAATTTGAGATGAAACACTTGAAAACAGAGGTACTAAGAGCTGAAGTGCACTTTTGGGAAATACAAATAATGTTCCAATTTTTTTTAATGATATTGAGCACTTAGAGAAAATAAGTGAAATAACAGTAGCCCCAACTTCACAGAAGCCCTGACTATTCTAAATCATGTTCATCATGTCAATGTATGGCAAAACCAATACAATATTGTAAAGTAATTAGCCTCCAATTAAAATAAGTAAATTTATATATATATAAAAAGAAAACACATGGGCAGGAACCATTGTGATGACAGTGGAGAAAACTCTGAGAGTTCCCTTTTGCAGTTTTGATTTTGTGTCTTTTAGAAATTAGTAATGTTTATTTTAATTATAGCAGCAATAAGTTTCCTTCTACAAAAAAATAAAATAAGGAGAAAAATATCCCATTCACCCCAATTCTCAGAATTAATATTAAGTGAGCATGCCTCCTTGTAGACATTTGTATATTTGTGTATATGGCTATATAAATATGTACACATATATAAGCAAATGTAGAATGTAACAGATATCTGTATCTGTTCAGCCTGATTGGCCACATGGCTGAAAGCTTTCTGAGATTGCTTAATAATCCAAAAAAAAAAAAATGAAAGCCCTCTCTCTTTCAATGCAGTCCAGACAGAACCATCACCCATTTTCTTTTTCTTTGTTTAAGCGAAGTGCAGTATGGAAGAGTGGTGGAGGTTGGTGAAGGGGTGGAGACACTGTAACAGATGCAGCTTCAGAGATAATATTTTAAGTGACAGCTTTTTTGCTTTCAGTTTTACCCATATATATATATACACACACACACACATATATATGACTTCCCTGGTGGCTCAGACAGTAAAGTATCCAAGTGTCTCCAGACATACACACTGTTTCTGCTTATTGCTTCTTGCCCTTAATACATTTTGGGCAGTTTTAATGTCAACGCATATAAAGCTCTTTCTCTGTGTGTTATCATAGTATTCCGTGTGTCTTAATATACCAAACTGTATTTTTATTTTCCCTTTTTGATGACCATTGCATTATTCTTAGGCTCTTTTTATTGAATACAGCTCTGCAACAAAATAAATCTCTTTATTTACATATAAATTTATTTAACCCTTGAAAACTTGATGATTAGGGATACCAACCCCCACAAATTTAAAATACATATGTAATTTTTGACTCCCCCATAGTTAACTTTCCTATGCTATTATTTTCCTGTTTCTTTGCATTGTTCACTTAGGAAGGCTTTCTTACCTCTCCTTGCTATTCTTTAGAACCCTGCATTCAAATGAGTATATCTTTTATTTTCTCCTTTGCCTTTCATTTCTCTTCTTTTCTCAGCTATTTGTAAGGCCTCCTCAGACAACCCTTTTGCCTTTTTGCATTTTTTTTTCCCTTGGGGATGGTTTTGATCACCGCCTCCTATACCTGTTACAAACAAACCTCCATCCATAGTTCTTCAGGCCCTCTGTCTATCAGATCTAATCCCTTGAATCTATTTGTCACTTCTACTGTATAATCATAAGGGATTTGAATTAGGTCATACCTGAATGGCCTAGTGGTTTTCCCTACTTTCTTCAGTTTTAGTCTGAATGTGGAGATAAGGAATTCATGATCTGAGCCACAGTCAGCTCCTGGTCTTGTTTTTGCTGACTGTATAGAGCTTCTCCATCTTTGGCCGCAAAGAATATAATGAATCTGATGTCAGTATTGACCATCTGGTGATTTCCATGTGTAGCATTGTCTNATTTTAGTCTGAATGTGGAGATAAGGAATTCATGATCTGAGCCACAGTCAGCTCCTGGTCTTGTTTTTGCTGACTGTATAGAGCTTCTCCATCTTTGGCCGCAAAGAATATAATGAATCTGATGTCAGTATTGACCATCTGGTGATTTCCATGTGTAGCATTGTCTCTTGTGTTGTTGGAAGAGAGTGTTTGCTATGACCAGTGCATTCTCTTGACAAAACTCTTAGCCTTTGCCCTGTTCATTTTGTAATCCAAGACCAAACTTGCCTGTTACTCCAGGTATCCCTTGACTTCCTACTTTTGTATTCCAGTCCCCTATGATGAAAAAGGCCCAATCCAGTGTTCTTGCCTGGAGAATCCCAGGGATGGTGGAGCCTGGTGGGCTGCAGTCTATGGGGTCACACAGAGTCAGATATGATTGAAGCGACTTAGCAGCAGCAGTAGCAGCAGCATGATGAAAAATACATTTTTTTTTTTGATGTTCATTCTAGAAGGTCTTGTAGGTCTTCATAGAACTGTTCAGCTTCTTCAGCTTCAGTGATTGCTGAATAGATGTGGAATATTGTGGTACTGAATGGTTTGCCTTGGAAAGGTACAAATATCATTCTGTTGTTTTTGAGACTGCACCTAAGTAGTGCATTTCACACTCTTTTGTTGACTATGGTGGCTACTCCATTTCTTCTAAGGGATTCTTGCCCACAGTAGTAGATATATTGATCATGTGAATTAAATTCACCCATTCTGGTCCATTTTAGTTCACTAATTTCTAAAATGTTGATGCTCATTCTGGCCATCTCCTGTTTGACCACTTCCAATTTACCTTGATTCATGGACCTAGCATTCCAGGTTCCTATGCAANTTAAATTCACCCATTCTGGTCCATTTTAGTTCACTAATTTCTAAAATGTTGATGCTCATTCTGGCCATCTCCTGTTTGACCACTTCCAATTTACCTTGATTCATGGACCTAGCATTCCAGGTTCCTATGCAATATTGTTCTCTATAGCATCGATTTATACTTTCACCACCAGACATATCCACAACTTGGCATTGTTTCCACTTTAGCTCAGCTTTTTCATTCCTTCTGGAGCTATTTCTTCACTCTTCACCAGTAGCATATTGGGCACCTACTGACCTGGAGAGTTCATCATTCAGTGTCATATCTTTTTGTTTTTTCATATTGTTCATGGGTTGCTGAAGTGTTTTGCCATTCCCTTCTTTAGGGGACCACGGTTTGTCAGAACTCTCCATCATGACATATCCGTTTTGGGTGGCCCTACATGGCATGGCTCATAGGAGGAAAAGATTGGCGATCTCTTGAAAAAAATTAGAGATACCAAGGGAACATTTCATGCAAAGATGGGCACAATAAACGGAAGAAATGGTATGGACCTAACAGAAGCAGAAGAGATTAACAAGAGGTGGCTAGAATACACAGAAGAATTAACAAAAATGACATTAATGACCCAGACAACCACGATGGTGTGATCACTCACCTAGAGCCAGATATCCTGGAGTGTGAACACAAGTGGGCCTTAGGAAACATCCATATGAATAAAACTAGTGGAGGTGATGGAATTCCAGTTGAGCTATGTCAAATCCTACAAGATGATGCTGTGAAAGTGCTGCACTCAATATGCCAGCAAATTTGGAAAACTCAGCAGTGGCCACAGGACTGGAAAAGGTCAGTTTTCATCCCAATCCCAAAGAAAGGTAATGCCAAAGAATGTTCAAACTACTGCACAATTGTACTCATCTCACAGGCTAGCAACATAATGCTGAAAATTCTCCAAGCAAGACTTCAACAGTATGTGAACCGATAACTTTCAGATGTTCAAGCTGGATTGAGAAAAGGCAGAGATACCAGAGATCAAATTCAAAATCCGCTGGATCATAGAAAAAGCAAGAGAATTCCATAAAAACATTTATTTCTTCTTTATTGACTACACTAAGCCTTTGTGTGGATCACAACAAACTGTGGAAATTTGTTAAAGTGGTGGGAATACCAAACCACCTTAGGTATCTCCTGAGAAATCTGTATGCAGGTCAAGAAGCAACCATTAGAACTGGACATGGAACAGACTGAATCCAAATTGGGAAAGAAGTACATTAGTGCTGTATATTGTCACCTTGCATATTAAATTTATATGTGGAGTACATCATGTGAAATGCCGAACTGGATGAAGCAAAGCTGGAATTTTTGGGTGAAATATCAATAACCTCAGATAGTTAGATGATATCACCCTTATGGCAGAAAGCAGTGAAGAACTAAAGAGCTTCCTGATGAAGGTGAAAGAGAAGAGTGACAAATTTGGCTTTCAAATCAACATTCAAAAAATGAAGATCATGGCATTCAATCCCATCATTTCCTGGCATATGGATGCGAAAACAATGGGAACAGGGACAGACATTATTTTCTTAGGCTCCAAAATCACTGCTGATGGTAAGTGCAGCCATGAAATTAAAATACTTGCTTCTTGGGATAAAAGCTATGGCAAACCTAGATAGCATATTAAAAAGCAGAGACATTACTTTACCAACAAAAGTCCCTATAGTCAAAGCGTTGGTTTTTCCAGTAGTCATGTCTGGATGTGAGGGTTGGACCATAAAGAAAGCAGAGTGCTGAAGAATTGATGTTTTTGAACTGTGGTGTTTGAGGAGACTCTTGAGAGTCCCTAGGATAGTATGGACATCAAACCAGTCAATCCTAAAGGAAATCAGTCCTGAATATTCATTGGAAGGACTGATTCTGAAGCTGAAGCTCTAATATTGTCACCACCTGATACAAAGAACTGACTCATTTGAAAAGACCCTGATGCTGGGAAAGATTGAAGGCAGGGGGAGAAGGGGAAGACGGAGGATGAGATGGTTGGATGGCATCACTGACTCAATGGACGTGAGTTTGAGCAAGCTCTGGGAGATAGTGAAGGACAGGAAAGTGTGGTGTGCTGCAGTCCGTGGGGTCACAAAGATTCATGTCTGAGCCACTGAACAATAACAACAGCTGACTACTGAGAGCCTACTCTTGACACAGTTATGAGAGAGAGAGGCATACTATATAGTCATGTAATTCTTTGAAAGCAAACTTATGAAACAGTAACAAAACTAATACAGTACTAATTTTATATTAAATATGTCTCACCTCATACCGGAGAAGGAAATGGCANGATACAAAGAACTGACTCATTTGAAAAGACCCTGATGCTGGGAAAGATTGAAGGCAGGGGGAGAAGGGGAAGACGGAGGATGAGATGGTTGGATGGCATCACTGACTCAATGGACGTGAGTTTGAGCAAGCTCTGGGAGATAGTGAAGGACAGGAAAGTGTGGTGTGCTGCAGTCCGTGGGGTCACAAAGATTCATGTCTGAGCCACTGAACAATAACAACAGCTGACTACTGAGAGCCTACTCTTGACACAGTTATGAGAGAGAGAGGCATACTATATAGTCATGTAATTCTTTGAAAGCAAACTTATGAAACAGTAACAAAACTAATACAGTACTAATTTTATATTAAATATGTCTCACCTCATACCGGAGAAGGAAATGGCAGCCCACTCCAGTACTCTTGCCTGGAAAAATCCCATGGATGGAGGAGCCTGATAGGCTGCAGTCCATGGCGTTACTAAGAGTCAGACAGGACTGAACAACTTCACTTTCACTTTCACTTTCATGCATTGGAGAAGGACATGGCAACCCACTCCAGTGTTCTGTTCTTGCCTGGAGAATCCCAGGGACGGGGGAGCCTGGTGGGCTGCCATCTATGGGGTCGCACAGAGTGGGACACGACTGAAGCGACTTAGCAGCAGCAGCAGCAGCAGCACTTCATACCTGTGAAAGGATAGGTTCTCCACCTCAATAAAAGTCTTGCACATAACATTCCACTCGATGTATACTTAGGCAGTAATGATGATGACACAAAAACTTCTCAAACAGTTATTAGAATTTCACACCTAGACACACACATACAGAGCAGATAAGTTTATTAAATGTAAAGCAGGAGAATTA
>SJYX01015261.1:337686-396842 GCA_006410675.1 Oreotragus oreotragus | reverse complement strand
AAATAACGTACCACAGCAGATGCTTAAAATGCAACATTATCATGTAATAAATTTGCTGTTTTCCTTTTATACTCATGAAGACAAATAATTATATTTCTAAGAAAGAACTGCTTATTTAATTTAGCTATATAAAATGGGTTATTGATTAATAGAGTTAATATTCCTTCTCTAGTTTCAGGGTGGTCAAACCCTATCTAGAGTGACATTTACATTTCTTGTTTCTCCATTTTCAAGTAGATATTCCAAAGCTGGTGGTTCTCATAGAGAAAAAGGAAAGAGAAGTTGTGGCCTAGGAAACATACCTCTTAAGTATAAGTGAAGCAAGTGGATATGTGAAACTTATGAGATGGTATCAGTAAGAGGAACCAGCCTTACATAGGTTTCTTCAAATATATGAAAGGCTCCCACGAAAAAGAATGATTAGATGTGTTTATTCATAGGTAACCAAACCTATGATTACTAAATGGACAGTGTAAAGTCCTAACTGGACACTTAAGTTCATCAGTATAATGTTGAGGATTCTAACAGTTGTGTCCAATTAAGAGCACTTCAGGGGAAGGGATGGATTTATTTTTGTTTGTTTATGTCTTTTCCCCTAGCTTTAGTGAGATATAGTTGACAAATAATAATTATATTTATGGTGTACAATGTGATGTTTTGATATATGTATATATACTTTATGAAATGATTATACTTCCATGTTAATGTATCCATCACCTCACATAGTTATCATTAGTGTGTTTTTGTAGTGAAAACATTTATGATCTATTCTCTTAGAAATTTCAAGTATAAATCATGATATTATACTGCATTTCCATCTGTCATGGATGTGGTAAAAGAGATTTACTGGATGGACCCTTAAAAATCCCTTCTAACTCTTAACTTTTTACATCTGAATTGTATTCAGATAAAAGAATCTGTGTGTGCTGAATATCTCTTTATGCAAACCTCTATCTGTTGACCAGAGCATTGGTCTACAAAAAGAAGTCAGCCCATCCCATTGCATATGCAAGATAATCTACTGGGATGGAGCCAGAAAGTATTAGAACTCCTATGGGGGTTTATTTTATCTACTTTTCTACTTTTGTATATTTTAATAATAGTACTGATACATGATTTATAAATGCTTACAATTTATAAATGTCTAAAATAGAACTAAAATATTTTACTAATAGGGGTATGATAGCAAAAACAAATCACTTGGGGATCACTGAAATGAACAAAGGTTAGTCCAGAATAACTGCACTGGAATTTCATACATCTATGACAGAAACAGAGTACAGCTCAAAGACAACTTAACTTTTGATTTCTATAGTTTCCACGTTCATGCCAATGAGGCTATGATGGGATTAAAAACTGAGAGTATACTGGAAGGACAGGCCTTGTTAGCCATATTAATGTTAATTAGTTCATGCGTTGTCACAAAGTTAATTGTGTATGTAAATTGGGATGCAGGAGTAATGGCATCATAGATGAAGCACTACCCTCTCTCATCTAGGGTCATTCTACATCTAACCCAAGGTTTTAACCACAATTAGTTTAGTGGTTTGGGGTTATTACCTGCTAGGCAGTAGTCCTCCACCAGAATGAATATAAAGCACATAATTTATCACAATTAGGCTTAATTGCCTATCTTAGTCTCTGTTCAGAAGATGCCAAGACTGGAAACAACCTGGACAAGAATTCTCATCTCAGTACCCAAAAAGGACAATGTTAGGTCATTTCCTGCCAAGTTCAGTGATGAATGTGGTAGAATTTCACCCTCAAGTACTTAGACAGAGGGTATCCACACCTTACAATATTGTATTTTGTCTTCCTGCGAATTTGTTTGTCACTCCAGCTTCTTTTCTCCCTTATCCTGTCTATTTGTCTTCTCTCCCTCTCTCCTCCTCTTTCTTCGTTTAAACTGTTTTTTCTTTCACTCTCTCTCTCTCACACACACATACAGATTCTGATGTCAATCAAGAGGCTCAATCAAACAACAGATATACAAAAAGGAATATGACTGTAAGAGTGTGATATAGACTTTACATAAATAAATGTTACTGGTTTTTTTATATTGAATACTAAAAGAATTTCTACATGAGGATGAAAAGTGAACATTTTTAGAAAGTGCTTCAAAAACATCACTTCCAGTATTCAGTGTTGTTGATCTAAAGACTATTAAGAGAGAAAAAAATAATCACTTTTAGTTGTGAATATTGAGAGCCCTTGGAAAAGCTGTTAGAATTAATGTTATCTACAGGGCAATTGACACTGACATTTCACATCATCTTTATGATCACCGAGTGTTTATAAAGTACTTAAAAGCAAGAGAAATCAATGAACCAAATTATTGGATGAGGGAATGGATTTTCTTCAGCCACAGGGAAACAGATTTTTTAAGTCACACATTGCTTAAGAGATCTAAGATTATCTGAGTTGAAGAAAGTGTTGCTTTCTCCTTCAGCCATCTGTAAGACAAAATGCTAACATTAAGTATATAAAAGTAACTTTATTGGGAATAAGCTAAAAAATAAAGGACAAAATAACTTCCAAGTAAAAAAAATCAGGATCAACATTATCTAGTAAATATGTTATCCAGTGGGTATGCCAAAGATTATTCCCAAATATACTAGAACAGCCTAATATACTTAACTCAGTGTTTCAGAATTACTTGTTCACATGCTGACTTTTGTGGGAATGTGTAGACTAGACTGTGACTTAGATCTAGATTACATTGAGACCTGTGTATAGTGTGCATGGTGATCTTATTAATAAGATATTTGTATCTAGTTTTATTACAAAACTAATTTTTACTTACTTGTGTTTAGATTTAAATTCTCAATATAAATATAGCAGTAATATAAATAAAATTATAAAGCATAAAGTGAATTGGGAAAGACAATGCTTTATACAAAGAATATTATTCCAAGTATTAAGTTTTCCTGTGTCTGTGGTATAAAATAGAAACATGTAAGTGTCTTGATTTAATGTGTGATATAATTGATAATTTTTGTATTGCTTGAGGTGAATGGCATTATGTAGGTAAACAAAGAACCCTTAATTCCTGGTTGTAGCTTAAAAATCTGAAAAATCTATTGATGTAGGCTAAAGTAGCCTATTTTTTCAAATCTGAAAATCTTATGAATAGCAATACATTTTTCTGTTGGGTAGAATTAGTATAGTGGGGATCTTGTTTTCTGAAAACATGAACAGAGAATTATTGAATGATTGGATGGTTCTTCTGGTAGGACTAAAGTTATGAGTGGAAAGGTGGAGTCTTGTCATGAACTGGAATGTATATGAGTAAAGCTGATTTTTCTATGACCATTCAGTTTCTTCCTGAATAATTTAATAGCTGTCAAAATAAACAGTGCTCTCTGTAATTAGTGGACATTGCATTTAAGTATCTCCATAGATATAACCACCCCACCTTGACAGCACACAGGTTACCAGAAGAAGAGAATGCAGCACAAGCAATCCAATTGTGCCTATTTATCAGTCTATCTCTGTCCACCTGTATCTATTTAGGTTGTTTTTAAAACCGAAATTGAACACACACTTGTCACTATTGTGTGTGTTGAAATGAGGTTTATAATGTTTTTAACCTTACCTTTACAGGTTACTTAGTCATGTTCTGACACATGCAGATATGATATTCCTATTGAACGTCATTGAGAAACAATGAATATATAATTGTTAGTAAGCATGAATGTCCCTGTCTCCTGGAAATGGCCCCACTGAAAATGTTGGGAGCCTGTGAACAGGCTGACCTTCAGCATGGACTGCTCAGCATTCACTGATGTGTCCAAGACTCTTGTCAGTTAAGAAGGAATTTGAGATGAAACACTTGAAAACAGAGGTACTAAGAGCTGAAGTGCACTTTTGGGAAATACAAATAATGTTCCAATTTTTTTTAATGATATTGAGCACTTAGAGAAAATAAGTGAAATAACAGTAGCCCCAACTTCACAGAAGCCCTGACTATTCTAAATCATGTTCATCATGTCAATGTATGGCAAAACCAATACAATATTGTAAAGTAATTAGCCTCCAATTAAAATAAGTAAATTTATATATATATAAAAAGAAAACACATGGGCAGGAACCATTGTGATGACAGTGGAGAAAACTCTGAGAGTTCCCTTTTGCAGTTTTGATTTTGTGTCTTTTAGAAATTAATGTTCATCATGTCAATGTATGGCAAAACCAATACAATACTGTAAAGTAATTAGCCTCCAATTAAAATAAGTAAATTTATATATATATAAAAAGAAAACACATGGGCAGGAACCATTGTGATGACAGTGGAGAAAACTCTGAGAGTTCCCTTTTGCAGTTTTGATTTTGTGTCTTTTAGAAATTAGTAATGTTTATTTTAATTATAGCAGCAATAAGTTTCCTTCTACAAAAAAATAAAATAAGGAGAAAAATATCCCATTCACCCCAATTCTCAGAATTAATATTAAGTGAGCATGCCTCCTTGTAGACATTTGTATATTTGTGTATATGGCTATATAAATATGTACACATATATAAGCAAATGTAGAATGTAACAGATATCTGTATCTGTTCAGCCTGATTGGCCACATGGCTGAAAGCTTTCTGAGATTGCTTAATAATCCAAAAAAAAAAAAATGAAAGCCCTCTCTCTTTCAATGCAGTCCAGACAGAACCATCACCCATTTTCTTTTTCTTTGTTTAAGCGAAGTGCAGTATGGAAGAGTGGTGGAGGTTGGTGAAGGGGTGGAGACACTGTAACAGATGCAGCTTCAGAGATAATATTTTAAGTGACAGCTTTTTTGCTTTCAGTTTTACCCATATATATATATACACACACACACACATATATATGACTTCCCTGGTGGCTCAGACAGTAAAGTATCCAAGTGTCTCCAGACATACACACTGTTTCTGCTTATTGCTTCTTGCCCTTAATACATTTTGGGCAGTTTTAATGTCAACGCATATAAAGCTCTTTCTCTGTGTGTTATCATAGTATTCCGTGTGTCTTAATATACCAAACTGTATTTTTATTTTCCCTTTTTGATGACCATTGCATTATTCTTAGGCTCTTTTTATTGAATACAGCTCTGCAACAAAATAAATCTCTTTATTTACATATAAATTTATTTAACCCTTGAAAACTTGATGATTAGGGATACCAACCCCCACAAATTTAAAATACATATGTAATTTTTGACTCCCCCATAGTTAACTTTCCTATGCTATTATTTTCCTGTTTCTTTGCATTGTTCACTTAGGAAGGCTTTCTTACCTCTCCTTGCTATTCTTTAGAACCCTGCATTCAAATGAGTATATCTTTTATTTTCTCCTTTGCCTTTCATTTCTCTTCTTTTCTCAGCTATTTGTAAGGCCTCCTCAGACAACCCTTTTGCCTTTTTGCATTTTTTTTTCCCTTGGGGATGGTTTTGATCACCGCCTCCTATACCTGTTACAAACAAACCTCCATCCATAGTTCTTCAGGCCCTCTGTCTATCAGATCTAATCCCTTGAATCTATTTGTCACTTCTACTGTATAATCATAAGGGATTTGAATTAGGTCATACCTGAATGGCCTAGTGGTTTTCCCTACTTTCTTCAATTTTAGTCTGAATGTGGAGATAAGGAATTCATGATCTGAGCCACAGTCAGCTCCTGGTCTTGTTTTTGCTGACTGTATAGAGCTTCTCCATCTTTGGCCGCAAAGAATATAATGAATCTGATGTCAGTATTGACCATCTGGTGATTTCCATGTGTAGCATTGTCTCTTGTGTTGTTGGAAGAGAGTGTTTGCTATGACCAGTGCATTCTCTTGACAAAACTCTTAGCCTTTGCCCTGTTCATTTTGTAATCCAAGACCAAACTTGCCTGTTACTCCAGGTATCCCTTGACTTCCTACTTTTGTATTCCAGTCCCCTATGATGAAAAAGGCCCAATCCAGTGTTCTTGCCTGGAGAATCCCAGGGATGGTGGAGCCTGGTGGGCTGCAGTCTATGGGGTCACACAGAGTCAGATATGATTGAAGCGACTTAGCAGCAGCAGTAGCAGCAGCATGATGAAAAATACATTTTTTTTTTGATGTTCATTCTAGAAGGTCTTGTAGGTCTTCATAGAACTGTTCAGCTTCTTCAGCTTCAGTGATTGCTGAATAGATGTGGAATATTGTGGTACTGAATGGTTTGCCTTGGAAAGGTACAAATATCATTCTGTTGTTTTTGAGACTGCACCTAAGTAGTGCATTTCACACTCTTTTGTTGACTATGGTGGCTACTCCATTTCTTCTAAGGGATTCTTGCCCACAGTAGTAGATATATTGATCATGTGAATTAAATTCACCCATTCTGGTCCATTTTAGTTCACTAATTTCTAAAATGTTGATGCTCATTCTGGCCATCTCCTGTTTGACCACTTCCAATTTACCTTGATTCATGGACCTAGCATTCCAGGTTCCTATGCAATATTGTTCTCTATAGCATCGATTTATACTTTCACCACCAGACATATCCACAACTTGGCATTGTTTCCACTTTAGCTCAGCTTTTTCATTCCTTCTGGAGCTATTTCTTCACTCTTCACCAGTAGCATATTGGGCACCTACTGACCTGGAGAGTTCATCATTCAGTGTCATATCTTTTTGTTTTTTCATATTGTTCATGGGTTGCTGAAGTGTTTTGCCATTCCCTTCTTTAGGGGACCACGGTTTGTCAGAACTCTCCATCATGACATATCCGTTTTGGGTGGCCCTACATGGCATGGCTCATAGGAGGAAAAGATTGGCGATCTCTTGAAAAAAATTAGAGATACCAAGGGAACATTTCATGCAAAGATGGGCACAATAAACGGAAGAAATGGTATGGACCTAACAGAAGCAGAAGAGATTAACAAGAGGTGGCTAGAATACACAGAAGAATTAACAAAAATGACATTAATGACCCAGACAACCACGATGGTGTGATCACTCACCTAGAGCCAGATATCCTGGAGTGTGAACACAAGTGGGCCTTAGGAAACATCCATATGAATAAAACTAGTGGAGGTGATGGAATTCCAGTTGAGCTATGTCAAATCCTACAAGATGATGCTGTGAAAGTGCTGCACTCAATATGCCAGCAAATTTGGAAAACTCAGCAGTGGCCACAGGACTGGAAAAGGTCAGTTTTCATCCCAATCCCAAAGAAAGGTAATGCCAAAGAATGTTCAAACTACTGCACAATTGTACTCATCTCACAGGCTAGCAACATAATGCTGAAAATTCTCCAAGCAAGACTTCAACAGTATGTGAACCGATAACTTTCAGATGTTCAAGCTGGATTGAGAAAAGGCAGAGATACCAGAGATCAAATTCAAAATCCGCTGGATCATAGAAAAAGCAAGAGAATTCCATAAAAACATTTATTTCTTCTTTATTGACTACACTAAGCCTTTGTGTGGATCACAACAAACTGTGGAAATTTGTTAAAGTGGTGGGAATACCAAACCACCTTAGGTATCTCCTGAGAAATCTGTATGCAGGTCAAGAAGCAACCATTAGAACTGGACATGGAACAGACTGAATCCAAATTGGGAAAGAAGTACATTAGTGCTGTATATTGTCACCTTGCATATTAAATTTATATGTGGAGTACATCATGTGAAATGCCGAACTGGATGAAGCAAAGCTGGAATTTTTGGGTGAAATATCAATAACCTCAGATATTTAGATGACATCACCCTTATGGCAGAAAGCAGTGAAGAACTAAAGAGCTTCCTGATGAAGGTGAAAGAGAAGAGTGACAAATTTGGCTTTCAAATCAACATTCAAAAAATGAAGATCATGGCATTCAATCCCATCATTTCCTGGCATATGGATGCGAAAACAATGGGAACAGGGACAGACATTATTTTCTTAGGCTCCAAAATCACTGCTGATGGTAAGTGCAGCCATGAAATTAAAATACTTGCTTCTTGGGATAAAAGCTATGGCAAACCTAGATAGCATATTAAAAAGCAGAGACATTACTTTACCAACAAAAGTCCCTATAGTCAAAGCGTTGGTTTTTCCAGTAGTCATGTCTGGATGTGAGGGTTGGACCATAAAGAAAGCAGAGTGCTGAAGAATTGATGTTTTTGAACTGTGGTGTTTGAGGAGACTCTTGAGAGTCCCTAGGATAGTATGGACATCAAACCAGTCAATCCTAAAGGAAATCAGTCCTGAATATTCATTGGAAGGACTGATTCTGAAGCTGAAGCTCTAATATTGTCACCACCTGATACAAAGAACTGACTCATTTGAAAAGACCCTGATGCTGGGAAAGATTGAAGGCAGGGGGAGAAGGGGAAGACGGAGGATGAGATGGTTGGATGGCATCACTGACTCAATGGACGTGAGTTTGAGCAAGCTCTGGGAGATAGTGAAGGACAGGAAAGTGTGGTGTGCTGCAGTCCGTGGGGTCACAAAGATTCATGTCTGAGCCACTGAACAATAACAACAGCTGACTACTGAGAGCCTACTCTTGACACAGTTATGAGAGAGAGAGGCATACTATATAGTCATGTAATTCTTTGAAAGCAAACTTATGAAACAGTAACAAAACTAATACAGTACTAATTTTATATTAAATATGTCTCACCTCATACCGGAGAAGGAAATGGCAGCCCACTCCAGTACTCTTGCCTGGAAAAATCCCATGGATGGAGGAGCCTGATAGGCTGCAGTCCATGGCGTTACTAAGAGTCAGACAGGACTGAACAACTTCACTTTCACTTTCACTTTCATGCATTGGAGAAGGACATGGCAACCCACTCCAGTGTTCTGTTCTTGCCTGGAGAATCCCAGGGACGGGGGAGCCTGGTGGGCTGCCATCTATGGGGTCGCACAGAGTGGGACACGACTGAAGCGACTTAGCAGCAGCAGCAGCAGCAGCACTTCATACCTGTGTAAGGATAGGTTCTCCACCTCAATAAAAGTCTTGCACATAACATTCCACTCGATGTATACTTAGGCAGTAATGATGATGACACAAAAACTTCTCAAACAGTTATTAGAATTTCACACCTAGACACACACATACAGAGCAGATAAGTTTATTAAATGTAAAGCAGGAGAATTATTTATTTTTCATTACATGAAAATGAATCATCATAAAATTCTTTATCTCAGTTGTCTTCATGTTGAGTTAGGCTGAGAAGGAACAAAGATATTTGTCTTGCTGTGTCAAGGGTGGGAGAGGTGGAGAGGGATGAGGAGGGGCAGGCACAACTGGTATATCTTCATGGAGCTACACCTTAATTTCTCTCTGACTCTTCTGATTTTCAATCAGTCAGTTCAGTCGCTCAGTCTTTGCAACCCCATCGACTGCAGCAAGCCAGGCTTCCTTGCCCATCACTGACTCCCAGAGCTTACTCAAACTCGTGTCCATAGAGTCAGTGATGCTATCTAACCATCTCATCCTCTGTCGTCCCCTGCTCCTGCCTTCAATCATTCCCAATATCAGGGTCTTTTCTAATGAGTCACTTCTTTGCATCACGTGGTCAAAGTATTGGAGTTTA
Organism: Oreotragus oreotragus; assembly: GCA_006410675.1. Taxonomy (NCBI): domain Eukaryota; kingdom Metazoa; phylum Chordata; class Mammalia; order Artiodactyla; family Bovidae; genus Oreotragus; species Oreotragus oreotragus. The sequence continues at coordinate 387,329 of SJYX01015261.1, read as the reverse complement.
AGCTACAGCAGCAGTCCTTCAATGAATATTCAGAACTGATCTGCTTTAGAATAAACTGACTGAATCTCCTTGCAGTCCAAGGGACTCTCAAGAGTCTTCTCCAATACCACACTTCCAAAGCATCAGTACTATGGTGCTCAGCTTTCTTTATAGTCCAACTCTCACATCCATACCTGACCACTCAAAAAACCATGGCCTTGACTAGACGGACCTTTGTTGACAAAGTAATGTCTCTGCTTTTTAATATGCTGTCTATGTTGGTCACAAATTTCCTTCCAAAGAGTAAGCATCTTTTAATTTCATGGCTGTAGTCACCATCTACAGTGATTCTGGAGCCCCAGAAAATGAAGTCTGCCACTGTTTCCAATATTTCCCCATCTATTTCCCATGAAGTGATGGGACCAGATGCCATGATCTTAGTTTTCTGAATGTTGAGCTTTAAGCCAACATTTTCACTCTCCTCTTTCACTTTCATCAAGAGGCTCTTTAGTTCCTCTTCATTTTCTGCCATAAGGGTGGTNTCATAACTTTTCTTCCAAGGAGTAAGTGTCTTTTAATTTCATGACTGCAATCACAATCTGCAGTGATTTTGGAGCCCAAAAATATAAAGTCTGACACTGTTTCCACTGTTTCCCCATCTATTTGCTATGAAGTGATGGGACCAGATGCCATGATCTTCGTTTTCTGAATGTTGAACTTTAAGCCAACTTTTTCACTCTCCACTTTCACTTTCATCAAGAGGCTTTTTAGTTCCTCTTCATTTTCTGCCATAAGGGTGGTGTCATCTGCATATCTGAGGTTATTGATATTTCTCCTGGCAATCTTGATTCCAGCTTGTGTTTCTTCCAGTCCAGCGTTTCTCATGATGTACTCTGCATAGAAGTTAAATAAGCAGGGTGACAATATACAGCCTTGACGTATATTAACACAATCACCTCTTAAAAGACTTTGTCTGTAGATTCATTCCCATTCGAGGTACAAGGGGCTGAGACGTCAACAGTTGAATCTGGGGGACATAAGTCAACCCATAACACAGAGGAAAGGAATAGGGCTCTAGTACTTGAAGCAGGAGAGCAGGGAACCACGCATTAGGGAACAGCAGATACCAGCTCTTTGCTTGACCAAGTGAGTCACACAATGCCTGAGGACGATGCCTCCGGCCTCATCCATCCAACCCAGAGTTGGTGCCAGGACCAAGGGCGTCTCTTGGAGCACAGCTTCACATTCATGAGCCTGGGCTCACTCTGGCTTCACCTGTCTGTGGTTCTGGCCCTCAGTGCTGGACGAGCCACGCCTGCAATCTCTGGAACACTTCTGTGGTTGCCCTGGGCGGAGCAAAGTCCTTCCTGCCCTCCTCTCTCTAGCTGGTCAAGATGGCTACCTGCGCAGAGGCTGGGCAGAGGGGATTGAGCTTGGTCTGCTGCCCACTTTGCCTGGTGCTCCTGCCAAAGGGAGGCTGAAGACCCAGAGGAGGGGAAGAGAGGAGAGGTGAGAGGGAGAGAGAGCCACAGAGAAGGTGGGAAGACTGCCTTGTCTAATGCTGTTCAGGTGCTGAGGTACCTGCAAAGTCCCCTGGGTGGGCCTCCTCCTGGCAACTTAAGGATCGACTTAAGTCATCTTGGCTTCCAGCCACTGCTCTGGATGTTCCGATGCGGAGGAGGTCAGAGAGCCGAGCTGGGGCCTTGCTATCCCGGGTGAACAAAATCAACCATCAGATGCTCTGCTAGACAGTCAGGAAGCTGTGCACACAGACCCACCCGCTCCCCAACCCTCTTCATTCCCCTGGGTGGGCCTCCTCCTGGCAACTTAAGGATCGACTTAAGTCAACTTGGCTTCCAGCCACTGCTCTGGATGTTCCGATGCGGAGGAGGTCAGAGAGCCGAGCTGGGGCCTTGCTATCCCAGGTGAACAAAATCAACCATCAGATGCTCTGCTAGACAGTCAGGAAGCTGTGCACACAGACCCACCCCCTCCCCAACCCTCTTCATCTCTCCTCTGAGTCTCTGTTTGATTTGGGACCTATAATAGGATAATGGAAACTAAAAGCATTTTTTTTCCTGCTAAGATCTAAACAGTAGCGACCCTAATATATTACGCCAGAGTCTGAACGCCATGTTAAGATAAAGGGGAAATGATATATTTTTAAAGAGCTCCTATTTGCTTCTACCTTAAAAGCAACCGTGTCCGTTTCTTACAAGTAATGTTTCCTTAATTATTCATTTTCCTTGGCACTAGTTAAAGAGCTGGGTAATGACTTCTGTCTCTTTATATTTAGTCTATTATTGTTTGAAAAAGGCCAGAGGAAGGCCAGAACAGTGCAAAAATGATATTCNAACCGTGTCCGTTTCTTACAAGTAATGTTTCCTTAATTATTCATTTTCCTTGGCACTAGTTAAAGAGCCGGGTAATGACTTCTGTCTCTTTATATTTAGTCTATTATTGTTTGAAAAAGGCCAGAGGAAGGCCAGAACAGTGCAAAAATGATATTCACTTTTTTTTTTTATTACAGACGGCCAACGTACAGGGTAACATAATCACCGGCAGCAGAGAGACAATGACATTTTTATAGACCTCCTGGCAATGCTGGAGTGTGAAGGAGCCTCACAGGTCCTTGGCTTTCCAATATGTCCTTTCAACTGTATTTCTCATCAGATTGACGGCTGGGCTACAGGCTCGAGGCGAGCCCCACATCTCCGTCCAGATACCATTTTAAGAGCCCGAATAGCAGCTGTCTGTTCAAATCTGGTGATTTTTATAGATGGCAACCCAGGGCAAATGCCTGCAGGATCCCCATTCACACAGTTCTGGTGGGGCCCTTGCCCCGGCCCCATGGAAACTGTGGTTGGCTTCTCAGATTCCTCGCTGACTTCAAAGGATGGAGAGCATGATCACTGCCCTGGGATGCCGAAGGCTCGTGAGAACTCCCAACGCTTTCTCTTTTAAGTAGGGTCTTTCTGCAGGGTCCTCTGAAAACTGCTTTCTGCATATGAGCCCATGTTGCTCTTTGTTTATTGAGGCTGCCCTTGGTATCCCAAACCTGGGTCAGCTCCCACTTATGGGACATTTCTAGGCTGTGGATTTAACACAAAGGTGGACAAACAGGGCATTTGGAACTCCTTGGCTGGAAGAAAGGAGCACTGATTGGCTGCCCCACTTGGAGACTGAACCCCTTCACTCTGTCAGAGTGTTGGCTTCATAGCCCTTTTCTATTAAAAAGAAGCTACATGAATAAGGCTTGTATCTTCTGCATTCATTCAAGGAAGATGTAGAGAACCCCGTGACAGGCCAGGCTTTGCCCATGACGCTATCCTAGTCTGTTCCTACTGTTGTATTTTTCACTTTCCATAGATCTTCACAGATAGTCCCGGAACGTTTCATGTTGAGACAGCTTCTCCTGGCCGAGTCTGGGGAATTACGGCATATTTTTTCAACGTCATGTCTCGTCTCACCAAACTGGTGGTTTCAAAGCTACTGGATTCTGACAGCTTCTGACAAGTCCTGCTTATTGCACAAAAATCTAGAGGGAATTCCTCTCTGGCAGCAAGTTCCTGGAGGTTCTTGCTTAGTGAGGGGGTAGAAATGATCCCCATTTAAAAGGATGCTCAATTCTGAAAAACAGTTGCTGCTATGCAAGGACTTTCCTCCCAAGGTTGAAATAAAATCACTACTTAGCATCAGAAAAAGAAAATAAGGATGCTCAAAAATGAAGGCTTTTTTTTCCAGAGGCAGGGAATTCTGCAGTTCAGCAAAACCTGAAAGGTGAGCAGAGGGACAAGGTTGACCTATGTCTGAGATTCTCTCTGGTCCTGAATTCTGCCAGCTCCAGATCTCAGTGTCCATAGAGTGTTAAAGTAATATGTCCTTTAACCACTAAACTCGTCAACCTGGGGCCCTTTCCAAGGTAGGAAGTACGTTTTCCCGATTTTTATAGTCTCAAGACCCAGCACAGGAGCTGACACCATAGCAGTATCTATTTTTTTCTCTCTTTTTAAAAAAGATTTAATGTTATTTAATATTGCTTTTAACTTATCAGAGGAGTTGTTTCCTCCAAAAGGTTAATCACAGCTGTATTGAAAGAATATTTGGGAAATGTGGCAATATTGTTTATATACGTACTCCACTTTATAAGTCTGCTGGAAATCCAAAGGGATTTGCCTTTGCGGAATTTGAAACAAGAATGAATAGTGAAAGCTATTGAGGTTGGTCCAGGACCTTTTGGAAGAAAACTTTTCTGAACCTTCCTGATTTAAGAGTCCAGTTCTCTTTTGGAAGTGTCTATAGATGTGTCTGGAGTTAATACAAGTAGCCTGTACCAGCAGGGAAGTAGACATGGCATTTATCAGTGAATTCCCAGATGGTTGGCTCTTTCCCTGTAAATGCTATTTTTTAAAATGTTTACTTGTTTTATTGCTTTGGGTCTCAGGGCTTCCCAGGTGGCTCAGTGGTNCTGGAGTTAATACAAGTAGCCTGTACCAGCAGGGAAGTAGACATGGCATTTATCAGTGAATTCCCAGATGGTTGGCTCTTTCCCTGTAAATGCTATTTTTTAAAATGTTTACTTGTTTTATTGCTTTGGGTCTCAGGGCTTCCCAGGTGGCTCAGTGGTAAAGATTCTGCTTGCCAATGCAAGAGACGCAGGTTTGATCCCTGGGTCAGGAAGATCCCTTGGAGGAGGCCTCAGCAACCCACTCTAGTATTCTTGCCTGGAGAATCCCATGGATTGAGGAGCCTGGAGGGCTATAGTTGATGGGGTCACAAAGAGTCAGACAGGACTGTGCTACTGAGCAGGCATGTTGGTGTCTCATTAAGGGTCTCCCCCCTTGGTTTCTGATCCTTCCTTTCTTTGTGTTTTCTCTGAAGCATCTCTGAGAGCTGTCACGTGAGTGTGTGTTGTGTCCTTGTGTAGCTCTTGGCTACACTGGATGAGCCATGAAGGGGCCTCCTGCGATACCCTGGGTCACACTGAAAAACATCTGAGAAGCCAAAAGAAGAAGAAAATCAATCACACTGTTTCCAAAAGAGTGAAGCAAATGTGGCTGTGGACTGTGTTTCTTGGTGAATCAGATGCTCTGCTTCAACGTGGCAACATTCAGCCATGGTGCCCAGGCTGCCAGGGGCAGGCAGACTTCAGAGACTCCACTCCGCCCAGTGGAAAGGGATTCTCCTGCGTCCCAACCTCTGAAGTCTGAGTTGCCTGCCAGTCCTGAGGGTCTTGATGAGGAAGAAAGACTTGCTACCCACTTGACATGGGGCTCTGTGAAGTAATGGTGGGTGGCGTTGGTCACCATGGTGACTGGCTGTTCTGCGCTCAAGGGATATCTGAGGGCTAGGCTGCAAAGTAGAAGACTGGGGGTTGAAAGGGGAAGAGGGAAAGACAGTCATTAGGAGAGATGCTGATAGAAAACCTGAATTTAGTTGGAAAAAAACACATTAAAATTTTTTTTTAATGGCCTTTTTTTTATAAAGTCTTTATTGAATTTGTTACAACATCGCTTCTGTTTTATGTTTTGGTTTTCTGGCTAGGAGGCATGTGGGATCTTAGCTCCCCGACCAGGGATCAAATCTGAACCCCCTGTACTGGAAGACAAAGTCCCAAATCCTGAACCACCAGAGAAATCCCAGGAAAAGTACATTTTTAAAGTTATTGCTAACAGAGCAATCAGTCTACTTATAGATAATTTCAGAAGTAGTAAAGTTCTAGTCTGCAATGGAAGATTAATTTCAACAATTTGTGTGATTTTCCTAAATGAATGAAGACAGTTCAGTGCCTGCCTCCTCCGTATTGGGTGGTATCCAGATGGCTCCCTAGCTAGTGGTTGGTGACCACACCTCTACCCATGGCCATAGGGACTGACTTACATTCAGCTTCTTTGCTGATGAATTACTAGAACATAGCCTATTCCTGTTCTTTCATGTCCCTGGTGCCTGGGAAGTGCCTGGCATATAAAAAACACTCGATAGATATTTATTAAACAATCCAGGGAAAACATTATGGCAGTTTCTCTTTATTCTCTAAAAAAAATTTATAGCATGAAAACTCTGGTTACAGATGTAATATATTTTCATGGGAGATATTTAGAAAAGACAGAAATTCAAAGAAAAATAAAACTCAGCACCAGCTTCACTGGGTGGATATGATAGCATATGTATTTCGGCGTCTATGCTTCTAGGGGATTTTCAAAGCCTCACTGACGTAGGCGCAGCACTTGTGACATTGCAATGACCTACTTGTCAAAAGATGTTTCCAGTCCCCCTTGGCCCGAGTAGATGCAGACAATCTCCTTGGCTCAGACTGCTCTCAACACCCAGTGGCCCCATGCGGCTGTGTATGTGGTCCCAAGACCCAGCCTGGGAATCTCGCACCCCTGAAGGCAGTGCAGGGAACCAGGTCATTGAGGGCACCAGCCAAGGGAAAGGATGTTTCCTAGGGGCAGAGCAAGGCTCAAGGACCCAGCTTCGGTGACAGCAGTGAGAACTATTGCAAACCCAGCCTGGGTCCCCTTAGGGGACTGGTCACACCACCCATTTCTCTCTCTGCCTGGAGATTTGGACAATACGTGAGTGGGTGTGGGGGGAGGAGACCTCAAGAAGGACTGGACTTCTTGACAATGTCAACAGTGAGGTCTCCATCCATTAACTGAGAGAAAAAATCTTCCGTTCAGAAGTTCAGTCGCTCAGTCGTGTTCGACTCTTTGCGACCCCATGAATCACAGCATGCCAGGCCTCCCTGTCNTTCAGGCACTCTGTCTATCAGATCTAGGCCCTTAAATCTATTTCTCACTTCTACTGTATAGTCATAAGGTATTTGATTTAGGTCATACCTGGATGGTCTAGTGGTTTTCCCTACTTTCTTCAATTTAAGTCTGAATTTGGAAATTTCCTTGATTAGCCCTTTTGTAAATCTTGTAAAGTCATCCACAACATTTAGTCACAGTTTTCCCCAGCAGTAATTTATTGTTTTGAAATGGCCTCTCTATTGGGGTTCTGCTTCATAGCATTGACAGTCCTTTCCATACAGCACCAGGTATAATGAGCCTAAAAGATCCTTATGACCCTCAGGTTAGAGGCTGAATTAGAGATGCTGTTTTGAGGGGAGGTGGACTACTTTGTGAAGAGGAACTAAACAGCCTCTTGATGAAAGTGAAGGAGGAGAGCAAAAAAGTTGGCTTAAAGCTCAACATTCAGAAAACTAAGATCATGGCATCTGGCCCCATTACTTCATGGGAAAGAGGTGGGAAACAGTGGAAACAGTGTCAGACTTTATTTTTTGGGGCTCCAAAATCACTGCAGATGGTGATTGCAGCCATAAAATTAAAAGACGCTTACTCCTTGGAAGGAAAGTTATTACCAACCTAGATAGCATATTAAAAAGCAGAGATATTACTTTGCCAACAATGGTCTGTGTAGTCAAGGCTATGGTTTTTCCTGTGATCATGTATGGATGTGAAAGTTGAACTGTGAAGGAAGCTGAGTGCTGAAGAACTGATGCTTTTGAACTGTGGTGTTGGAGAAAACTCTTGAGAGTCCCTTCGACTGCAAGGAGATCCCACCAGTGAATCCTAAAGATCAGTCCTGGGTGTTCATTGAAAGGAATGATGCTAAAGCTGAAACTCCTATACTTTGGCCACCTCATGCAAAGAGTTGACTCGTTGGAAAAGACTTTGATGCTGGGAGGGATTGGGGACAGGAGGAGAAGGGGACGACCGAGGATGAGATAGCTGGATGGCATAACTGAATTGATGGACATGAGTTTAAGTGAACTCTGGGAGTTGGTGATGGACAGGGAGGCATGGCATGCTGTGATTCATGGTGTTGCAAAGAGTCAGACACGACTGAGTGACTGAACTGAACTGAGACTACTTTGAGGGGCTTCCCAAATGGCACTAGTGTTAAAGAACCCGCCTGCCAATCCCTGGATTGGGAAGATCCCCTAGAGGAGGGCATGGCAACCCACTCTGGTATTCATGCCTGGAGAATCCCATGGACAGAGGAGCCTGGTGGGCTACAGTCCATAGAATCACAAAGAGTCAGACACCACTGAAGCGACTTAGCATGCACACACAGATTAATTTGATGACTTAAGTGTTGAACTCTTGGGGTTCATGATAGCCAGGGGCATTTTCCCATATCAGAAGAACATTAAAAGGCAGTCTCTTTTTGGGAAGATACTTTCTGATGTCATGAACAAAACATGGATGGAGCCAATGATCCAGAAAAAGAGTTCTCCATTATCTAGGCCTTCTTATATATCCAAGAGATTGGTGTCTGGTGTTTATATTTTCCTTCAAGGCTCAGGGATAGATAAGGGCAAGTTCTCATCATAGACTGGACAGTATGCCTCCGGCCTTAAATCCCCATGCTTGTTTCTCTTCCACACTAATGAATGTCCTTTGCAGTAGTCTTTTTCCAGGAAATACACTTTAATCTACATTAGAAACCTGTTCAGACAGATATCCTTTCTCCAAGGTAACTTTCTTAATGTCATCTGAGGACTCATCTGCTGCCTTTTGGTCTGCAGAAGCTGCTTTTCCTATTATCTTGACATTTTTTTTTAAAGGCAAACCTCTTTCTAAAATTATCAAACCGTCCTTTATTGGCACTAAATTCCCCAGCTTAACTCTTTCACCTTTCTTTTGCTTTGTCACTCAATGACTTTTGCTTTTTCCCATATCATGTTAGTCTATATGTAGGCCTTTCTTATAGCAATCCTGTACCCACATAAAAGTTGGATTTTTAATATGAGATAGAAAGATATCTTGCAAAAATTGCAAGGTTTTCTCATCTGCTGATGTAGCTGCCTTGGTGGCTTCACAAATTTCCTTTTCTTTGTTTTCTCTCTCTCTCTCTTTTTTTTTTAAACAATAGTCCTTATGCTGGTTTCATTTATTTTGAAATGGCAAATGGCAGGTGACCACAGTTACAGACCTTGATCCATGATGCTTATCAAGCAATTCAGCATTTACTTGTAATGTCGGAACTTCCATATCACTAGTGGCACGTCATACGCAGTGTTATTCAAGGTTTACAGTATTGCACTAAGCACAGTGAAGACGACATGAGGATCATAAGAGATCACTTTTTACTTTGATACAAAATTTACTGGAGAGACGAACTGTTCACAAGGAAATGACTAGCATCACAGGACGTTTTAAGCAGACAGTGGTGACACTGAAGCTCATCAAAAGAGCAGCAATGGTTATAAAGTTATTGCAGTAGAACCAGTTAATTTTATGCAGTTATTTAATGCTATATCCTTATGTTTGCTTCCTTATGTTATTTATCTGGACTGCAGTGGTACTATGTACAATCTGTAAGTCTTTGTGTTCCTAGGTTTTGATTAGTTTTAACTTTTTATTATAGATTTTCATATATTTTATGATAGTAAATGGAAAACTAGACTAGTATTTACATATGCTTTATGCATTCATGACATACCTAACTTCTAAGTTTTTTCAATATTTCTAAACAATGCAGTTTGTCTGTGAGTTTTTAGAAATTATTGCAAATCTCAAAAACATTTCCCTATATATATAGATTTTTAAATCTGCTTATGAGTAGACCCATTCAGTGCGAACCTGTGATGATTAAATGTAAACTATATGATGATAGCTCTCAACCAAGTTACTTCCAGATCTCTACAGAGAACATTCCTAAAGTGGAATCTGACTGCCATGGAGAATGCACAGTTTACAGTTTTTAGGTATGAAGGGTGCCATATTTAGGTGCACTTGCCAACAGTGGGTTTTATCCATCTGGTTGATATAATACATGGACATATTAGTTTCACTTTAGAACTTGCAGTGTAAGAAAAAATAATTTGCCGTGGATAGTGTTGCATATGATTATTGACTATTTGTCTGCACATGTATTTTTTTTTTGCTCATTTCTCCTGCAAGTTGTCTTTTTCATTGATTTGTAAAACTATTTTATACATTATTACTATTAGATGTTTATTTGAGTCTAAAGTTTTGTTATTTTATTTTAACATCTATTATTACTATAGCTTTTGTGATATAATTTATGCTTAGATATATTTTATCCACTTAAATATTGTAGAAAAATGTATCTTCTGTTTTTCTAGTACCTAACTGGTTTGTTGACTACTTCTTGGGTTCCTAATCTCTCTCATTTATTGTGGTATATGGTATAAAATAGAGATATACTTGAGTTAGTATATTTAAAATATTTAGATAGCTACCTGGAACTTTGGAAACTCTTAATTAATTTATTTTAATCTGTACTATTTATCTTTTGGATTAGATTAAATTGCAACCCCTCAGAGTACTGCTCTGCATATTTTACCTCCATAGAAAGTAGAACTATAGACTAGAGTGAGCACTGACTGAAAAAAGTGCCTAGATTCTGGAACTTTCTCATCTAGTTGTTAGTAACCATGCTAAAATAACTTGATATCCTAGGCCTTAGTTTCCTTCTTGAGAAGCCAAAAATCAATCTCCTTGTCATTTCTCCAACTGTCTTCTCTCAAGCACCGATTGTAAGATTTTTGATTATTTTAAGAAAATAAAAGCAAAATAAATGACAGAGGTGGTCAGTTAAAGCAAGATAAACAAGTAGGTATGAGAGAATTTTGCTTAACCATAAGGCTTCTTAAAGCCATTATGATTATATGTGTTCTGAATCTATCTGCATTGTACAATATTTTCTATACTTGTCTAGCCACATATCCTTTTTTTTAACCTCAGACAATTTCACATACACAAAAAAAACAGTAATTTGTTAAATCATTTCCTTTTTTCCTCTAATGTTCTAAAAATGTCATATTTTGAGGCTAAGTCATGCTATGATATGCAGATCTTTAATTTCAAGCTATTCCACAGGACATATGTGTATACTGTTAACATCTACTTTCAACAATTACCATGTTTCTTGCTATGGCCCTAGATATACATGAATTAATAGTGTTAATAACTTTAATTGCCAGTTGCCAAGCAAGACGTTAAACATACAGAACAGACACATAAGACCTGGTGACTTCCTTTAGATGCCCTAGTGTATATACCTCTACAATGAGTGAGGAGAACACTTCATTTCTTAATTTTATGACCAAATCCATTTTGTTGAATCAGTTACTCACTAAACTCTGTGTATGAAAGGTGCATAAGTTTTTAATATTGCAAGATGCCAAAGAGATGTAGTTTGTTGATTTTTACCAAATTACTTTTTTGTAGTATGAGAAGTATTTATACTTCATCTTTTGATAGCCTTTAAATTGGAACACAACTTGCTTCTGTGTCATCTTTGCTTAAAAGAATTCTATTTTCAGAGCTCTGTATTTAGTATAGCTTATGTCAATTTATTGCCTACATTTGTATAAAATTTTATTGCAAAAATAAAGCACACAATTTATTGAAATACTGCAGAGTCATTTAAAAAGTAAATAAGGCGTACGAACAAGGATCCATTTTATAGAGCTATTTTGTGACTTAATTATTTTAAGGTAGATGTAAAATAACCAAAGTAAATCTGAATAAATTGGTACCAGATTTAACTCTCCTCTTTTCATTGAAATTCTGGCAAGATATTTAACAGTAGTCAGAATTAAAAAGTGTTCCATTGTTTGGTGCATTCTCAAAGGAGATGAAAGAAATTTATTGGATGAAAGAAGCAGCTGTAAGATTACAGCTTTTAACATGCATGGGGATCTATACATCATTCACTGCAAACAAAATGACCCACTGAGAGAATAGTGTACTTAACCTGTTCATGCATGTACCATGTACATTACCACGAATGGGGTGCAATATGGTTCCATTTAAAACAACCTACTGTACAAGAAGAAAAATGAAAAAATATATAGAAAAAATGGGATAGAATTCTGATGTTATCAGATAGCATGAGAAAAACTATAGGACTCTAATGTCTTGAGTTATCTCCTTTTATTTTTTACTTTTCTCAATTTTTTTTTTTTTTTTTTTTTTTACTACTACTAATGGTATTGAGTGAATATTGTTTTGAATTTGAATTTGGGAATATATCTTGATCCATAGGGAAAACTTCTAACTAGAGAGTTCCTAAGTCAAAGTACATGCTTATCAAAATGAACAAATACATATACAGTGGAAAATCTCTGCCCTACCCCTTTCTCTAGCAATCCAGTTCTCTTCAGTGGTATCCAGTTACCTTTTCAGAAATACTTAAGTAAATACAATCCACACGTGTACATTCCTGGTCTTTTCACTCTTTTAGTTTTTTTAAATTATTACATATTTTATACATTGTTTGGTACCCTAAATTTCTGCTTAACTTATTTTAAACAATTGAGGTATACTCTGTTAAGGGCTTCCCTGGTGACTCAGAAGTAAAGAATCCACCTATGATGCAGGAGACTGCCTGCAATGTAGGAGACCTGTGTTCGATCCCTGGGTTGGGAAGATCCCCTGAAGAAGAAAATGCAACCTGCTCCAGTATTCTTGCCTGGGAAATCCCACTGACAGAGACACATGGAGTTGCAAGAATCAGACATGACTTAGCGACAAAAAATACCACCGCCACATTGCCTTTTAAATCTGTATCTAAGCAATGCAGCATGGCCTATAAAATTGGAGATTTGCATAAGACCCAAAGCTCCTACCCTCAGAGTTGAGGACCAGAAAGAAATATGTGTTCTTGATCCTCACAGCTGCCTGCTGGGAACATGTTTGGAGGTTTGAGCATAGTCTCAAATGATCAGATGTAGAAAGGGGACCAGGCAGAGCCTTCATTCCTCCCANAAGACCCAAAGCTCCTACCCTCAGAGTTGAGGACCAGAAAGAAATATGTGTTCTTGATCCTCACAGCTGCCTGCTGGGAACATGTTTGGAGGTTTGAGCATAGTCTCAAATGATCAGATGTAGAAAGGGGACCAGGCAGAGCCTTCATTCCTCCCACCGAGCTCCAGCTGTTGCAAGGACTGAATGACTTCCTTCCAGAAGTCCTCATGACTTCTGACTCAGACTCTGGGTCAGGCCACCAGACCAGTGGTCTCTGCAATGTAATAATCTGTAGTGAATGTTGGCTCCCTTTCTCCACCAAAGGCAAATACAAAATACAGAGCAGAGTGGATACATTAATATCCCTCTGATAACATATTTTAGAAAATTTATTCTAAACATTACTACTGCTTTCTTGGCTTCTGGGATGAAGGGAGAAAGAATTCCCCAGAGATAAATAAAAGAACAAATTAACCTAGACCTGGGGAGACTTGTTCAGACCTATGTTTGTGACTTCAATAGTCTGAACAAAGTTCACAAAAAAGCCAGTGCCTGACTCTTTAGTTCACTTGTGCCTGTGAACAAAGCAACTTGCTGATGCATTACATTAAAAGGTGACACGATATCAAACGATTGTAAGATTGCAAATTTTTGGCATACTATCTGGAGGAAAAAAAACTGTGGATAAATATCATGTTAAAAATCTTGTTCTGTCATGATTATAAGTAGAGTAGTAATAGCAAATGACAGCTTAAAGAGAATAGAAAAAAATCATCTTGACACCTAAGTGATGATATCATTATCTGTATTATGAATAATTTTACTCATAACAGATACTATTTTGTAAGTTTGTCTTATGATCCATGTTTTCATTATGGACAGAAAGCCTCCATGTTCCATACAACTTATTTACCCTAATGTTAACATTGCTTCATTAGCTTTCACTTTGTTCATATAATACAACTTATTGTCATCCGTTTAATGTAAAATTTCCTAGTTCATTTTGTACATCTGTATTTTATTATTATTTTAAGGAACTCCATCTCCAAAGAGGCAAGTTTGTTTATATTTATTATAATTATTGATATAAACGATAATTTATGTGAATCTGCATGTATATGTGTGTCGTTACATTCTTTACATATTTGCTTTTATCCCTTGTCCTACTTCTTATTGGACTTGTGAGGTTTCTTAATTTCCCCTTTTCTTCTTCCAGTGATTTGGAAGCTGTATATTCTATTTTTAGTTTTTCCAGGATTACTCTTAACACATTTTCTTTAGTTAAGAGACCTATTGATGTTCAATATCACTATGTTCTTCCCAAATAAAATGAGGAATGAAAATTCTCTAAGCTTTATTTTCAAGCACCCCACCCTATATTATCATTATTTAGTTTTCTAGGTTCACTTTTTAAAAACCCTCTCACTTAATCATTTGCTTTTGGCAGTGTGTGTTTATTTACATTAATCAATAAGTNCTTTAGTTAAGAGACCTATTGATGTTCAATATCACTATGTTCTTCCCAAATAAAATGAGGAATGAAAATTCTCTAAGCTTTATTTTCAAGCACCCCACCCTATATTATCATTATTTAGTTTTCTAGGTTCACTTTTTAAAAACCCTCTCACTTAATCATTTGCTTTTGGCAGTGTGTGTTTATTTACATTAATCAATAAGTTAAATGATTTAATTGCTCAGAATTGTTTCTTTCATTCTATCCTGTCATTCTGAGTTCAAATTTCTTCTGTATAAAGTGAGTCCCTTAGTTTCTTAAGTGAAGGTCTATAAATGGTAACGTATATTTGTCTTTGAAAATGTTTTCAGTTAGTTCTCATTGTTTTCAGGGCTAGTTGTGCAGGGTATGGAAACTTCTCCCCTTTGGTAACCATAAGTTCATTTTCTATGTCTGTGTTTCTGTTTTGTAAATAAGCTCAATTATATCCAACTTTTAGATTCCACATATAAGTGATATCATATAATATTTCTTTCTCTGACTTCACTTAATATGATAATCTCTAGGCAATCCATGTTATCACAAATGGCACTATTTCACTCTTTTTTATGCCTGAGTAATATTGCATTTGTGTATATACTCTATCTTCTTTATCCATTTATCTGTCAGTGGACACTTAAGTGGCTTCCATGTCTTGGCTATTGTAAATAGTGTGGCTGAGAATATTGAAGTGCATGTATCTTTTCAATATAGAGATTTCTCTGGATATATGCCCTGGAGTGGGATTGCAGGATCACATGGTAACTCTGTGTAGTTTTTTAAGGAACCTCCATACTGTTTTCCATAGTGGCTGCAGTAATTTACATTCCCACAAACAGTGTGGGAAGGTCCCATTCTCCACACTCTGTCAAGCATTTGTTATTTACAGACTTTGCAATGATGGCCATCCTGACTGGTATGAGATAATACCTCACTGTAGTTTTTATTGCTTATCTCTAATAATTAGCAACATTGATTATCTTTTCATTCGCTTTTGGCCATCTGTATGTCTTCTTTGGAGAAATGTCTATTTAGGTCTTGTGCTCTGTTTTTGATCAGGCTGTTTGTTTTTTGCAGTATTTCTTTGTTTTACCACATGCTTATGTAGGACTTTAGGGAAGAGGACTTCACTGACAAAACATTTCTTAAAATATCTGCAATATTTTAATATGTTTTTTTTTTTTTTAACTCGCTCAGTCGTGTCCGACTCTTTGCGACCCCGTGGACTGTAACCTACTAGGCTTCTCCGTCCATGGGATTCTCCAGGCAAGAATACTGGAGTGGATTGCCATTTCCTTCTCCAGGGGATCTTCCCAACCCAGGGATCGAACCTGGGTCTCCTGCATTGGAGGCAGACGCTTTAACCTCTGAGCCACCAGGGAGGTTGAGGGAAAAGTAATTATGGTTTCAGACCCTGAATTTTAAATCATTATAGCTCAGCTCAAACACATCTTTATTAATAAAAATAGGAACCATTAAAATCAACACATTTTTGCCAATGAGAAATAAGTTTGTTTATTCTTGTAGAATAAAAATCTGTGCTTCAGGATTCAACAAACTCTTGGAAAGCATTTTCTGCCTCTTGCTGATTGTGGAAGGATTTTCTCTGCAAAAAAGTTGTCAAGATGCTTGATGAAGTGGTAGTCAGTTGGATAGAAATCAAGTGAATATGGCAGATGAGGCAAAACTTTGTAGCCCAATTCATTCAACTTTTGAAGTGTCGGTTATGTGACCATGCAGTAGGGCGTTGTCATGGAGAAGAACTGGGGCTTTGTTGATCAGTGCTGGCTGCAGGCATTGCAATTTTCGGTGCCTCTCATTGATTTGCTGAGCATAGTTCTCAGATGTAATGGTTTCACTGAGATTCAGAAAGCTGTAGTCGATGAGACTGGTAGCAGATCTCCAGTGACCAAGACTCTTTTTTTGGTGCAAATTTGGCTTTGGGAAGTGCTTTGGAGCTTCTTTTCAGTCCAGCCACTGAGCTGGTCATCACTGGTTGTCATATAAAATCCACTTTTTGTTGTACAACACAAACTGATCAAGAAATGGTTCATCGTGTCGAATGAGAGAAGAAAATACTTAAAAAGGATGACTTTTTTCATTTGTGGTTACCTCATGAGACAACCACTTATCAAGCTTTTTCACCTTCCCAATTTGCTTCAAATGCTGAATGACTTTAGAATAGCAGACACTGAGTTCTTGAGCAACTTCTCTTGTAGTTTTAAGAGGGTCAACTTCAGCGATCCTCTCAGCTGGCTGTTGTCCACTTCCCATAGCCAGCCACGGCACTTTTCATTTTCAAGGCTCTAGTCTCCTTTGCAACACCTCTTTAACCACTTCTGCACTGTAAGTTCATTAGCAGTTACTGGGCCAAATGCTTTCTTGATGTTGTGAGCTGTCTCTGCTGCTTTACAACCCATTTGGAAGTTGAGTAAAAAATTCACTTGAATTTTCTTTTTGTCTAACATTGTTTGCCATAAGTCTAAAATATATATAAAGGTAACATCAAGTAATAATTCATCAGTAAAAAATATAAAGCAAGAAATGTACTCTAAGATTATGTATAACATGACCACGTTAGAATGTATTCCAATATCAGATGGCAGCTCAACAATGCAAAACCATAATTACTTTTGTACCAAGCAATACATTTATGCACTTATTAAAACACTGAGAACTACACTGGAGAAAGTATAGAATATGAATATGATGACTTGCAGGCATCACAGAATACTCTGACTTATGAATTAAATCTGCCTAATGGAAGTAAGGTGAATCTTAAAAAGAAAATCTTTATAATTTATTCCACAACTGTGGAAAACAGGTTTATGCTGAACCTCTGAGTCAGAAATGTAAGAAAATAAAGTGATTGAAGCCTGTAAGCAAAGAAAATCAGCCAGGAGAGTGATGATTCCTCATACAAGAGAAAGAATTTTATGAAAAGCTCACAGACATCAGTATTTCCTATATATTCTCTTTATTTCTAAATCATAAATCATACTTATTTAATTAAGGCTTTCCATCTTTACTTTTGGGATAAGTGTAATGTTTTACACATGTGGGTGACAGTAATTGGCAATTGCATTGAGAATCCCAACTCACGAACAAATCCCTGATGGCAGTCAGGAACTTTGATCCTTGATCTAAGGCAAATAAATTTTCCAAGTTTGATAAAGTGAGCATCACTTATAACTAACTATGACAGTGATACTCTCATAAGAGGTGCTCAGTGAGATAAAAAGCTGCTCTAAGTGGCAAAGAGTTGAAAACTGAAGAGTGTGTGTGTGTGTGTGTGTGTGTGTGTGTGTGTATACATATATTATAAGCTACTTTTAGTATGCAGTTATAAAGAGCTTCAAAAACACGGAAAACAATAGTAATTCAGTGTTAAAATTATAGCACTCGGTTGCTAAAAGGGGACCTGCCCTTGGCCTCATTACTGCTTAATTGGGACAGGTTAATCTTTTCTGTGGTTTTTTTTTTTTTTTTTTCAGTTTGAAATAAAACTGGTATCTCTGCTAGTACTCCTCATCCATCAAATTCTGTGACCTTGAAAGAAAATGATGACTCTCCTTCTCAAGAGAGAGTCTGAAAATGAGAATTAAAATAGGTCTTCTCAGTGGAGACCCACAGCAACATGTAATAAGACATGTAAGAAAAAGATCCTATAACTACAGGCATTCTGTAATATTTCTCTAACATATGGAGTCAAAATGAAAATTCATTTCAGCTCAGGGTTTAAAAAAAATCTGTAAGATGTTAAATCTTCTAAAAATCAACTAAAATTGTCTATGAAATGTTTTAATGGAAGTCAGCAATTTTGTAATTTCTTTCAACTCTTACAAAAAGCTCTCTACCTAAAAATGTAAAATATTCTTAATTTTGATTCTTTAGAAAGAATCCCCACAAAAAACAGAAATATTAGCAAAATGTATGAGTAATGATGTCATATTCATTATTACAATATTTTTTTAATTTAAAAAGGTAAAAGGACATCTTTAACCACAAGGCAGACTGCTTTTATGATAATATATGCAAAACTAGGATAAATATATAATAAGCACTGTCATAGCCGGAGAAGGTAATGGCAACCCACTCCAGTACTCTGGAAAATCCCATGGACGGAGGAGCCTGGTAGGCTGCAGTCCATGGGGTCGCTAAGAGTCAGGAACAACTGAGCGACTTCACTTTCACTTTTCACTTTCATGCAGTGGAGAAGGAAATGGCAACCCACTCCAGTGTTCTTGCCTGGAGAATCCCAGGGACAGAGGAGCCTGGTGGGCTGCCGTCTATGGGGTCGCACAGAGTTGGACACGACTGAAGCAACTTAGCAGCAGTATTCAATATCTGTGAATCAATGTTATTTCACTATTTTAAGTGTATTAAGAAAAACTTACATGATCTCCAAGCACTATGGAAAGTTTATAAAAGTACCAGATATAGTGCTTTCTTTTGATTTTACAGGAAGCAACCTGAATGAAAATGTATAATGACCATCAGGTAAACTCCTGTTCCTCTTCTAGAATTTTCCAACAACAACAAAAAATCAGGACTGAGAATTAAGTTTCATTAGTTTAAGACTAAAGAGCTTTGATAGTTTAGAACTAAAGAGACTTAGTATGGCTAAATTAAAACTATTATTGTTATATTAATACCAACTTCATACAAGACCATTAGCTGTAAATAAGAGAAAAAATCTACCACGTCTCTTCCGTGTTTCCTGTAACTAAAGCTATGTATGTGTATCCTCATATCTCCAAATTCAGTGCTGTTATCCATTTACAAGTTGCTCCTTTTATAAGGAAAAGACAGACAATGGTCTCTAAGAATGACTCAGAGTCTAGGGAAATTTAATCATAATCTACTGCAAAATTATCTCTACATTAATATTTAGGAAAGCCAGTCTCATATACTGATTTATTATTAACTGTAAACTTATATGGGAATAACAAGTATATTCTTTTTCTTAATATATATATTTTATTGAAGTAAGTTGCCTTCAATGTTTCAGATGCACAGCATGGTGATACAGTTATACATATACACATATTATTTTTTAAATTATTTACCATTATAGTTTATTACAGGATATTGACTATAGCTCCCTGTGCTATAAAGTAAACCTTCATTTGCTTGTTGCATATCTATTATTTTTGCATTAGAAATCTAGTGTTCTATTCATACTAAGTCAAACAAGTGGAATCAAAATGTCATAAATTTTTTAGGTAGGCAAAAATTCATAAGTTTTCTATTATATATTTATATATATATATGTATATAAATATAACAAGTATATTCTTAACCTGTGGTACAAATAAAACATCATAAGGGTAGTACTTAAAACATTTTATTTATTTTAAAAGGTAATGTTTACTGTGAGAATACTGTTAGGAATTTAATTAACCAAAGCTCAGGCTGAGTCAACTCAGAAGGAATCCATATTCCTACTTCACTACTTACTGCCTGGTAACCATAAGGAAATTATTTAATCTCTTTAAGCTTCAGTTTCCTCATGGATAAAACTGGGATGATAAAACCCACTTATCATCAGGTTTTTGTAAGATTTAATTGGTTAAAGTAAAAAATATAGTGCTAGATGCATAGTAAGTGCTCAATAAATATAATCCAGGATTTTTTCTTTATTTTGGAACCTGCATTGAATAACATATGTGTGTCTTATGAATCCAATATATAGATTTTATATCTTCCAATATTGAATAGGAAGGAACCTATTTTATACAATTTAAAGCCTCAAAGGCATTGTCAAGATAAATTTGAGCAGGCTGATGTAGATCTGGGCGATCCCATAGCTCAGACCCATTAGATGTTATAAATATCTACCAAAGGAAACGGAATGATTGCAAAATTCTGAAATCTTGATTTAGAATATTTCCCATCCAGCAGAAATTACTCTGATAGTAAAAGAAAAGGAGAGAATGTAATTATGAACATGATAATCCAAAATTTAGGAAATGATAACAAAAATGTGAATAGCTAAATTTATTGAGCATTTACACTATGCACCAGGAATTATGCTAAGTGCCTTTCACATATTATCTTATTTAATCCTTGCAATAATCTTACTCTTTATTTCAGAGCAAAATAACTTTAGATATTTATATTACGATCTTCAAGGAAAAAAATTTTAATTGAAGTATATTTGACATATAACCTCTAAATTTAGAGTGTACATGTTAATTTGATACATTTATGTAATGTAATAATGTGACTACCATTGTAGTGATAATTAGCACCTCTATCACATAACATTACCATTCTTTCTTTTTAGTGGTTGGAATAATTAAGTTCTAGGCTCTTAGCAAGTCTGATGATTATAATACAATATTGCTGTCAGTATTCATTATACTGTGAACTAGATTTTTAGGTTTTATTGTAAGTGTGGACCCTTAAGCATCTATTCTAGCCCCCTACCCCTAATCCTGCCTTATCCCAGCCCCTGGTAACCACCATTTTATTCTGTTTTTACAAACCTGATTGTATTAGACTCCACATATAAGTAATACCATGCAGTACTTGTCTTTCTCTGATTTATCTCACTTCACCTAATGGGCTCAACGCCCATCCATGTTGTTGCAAATGGCAAAATGCCCTTCTTCCTTATTTGTGGAAAATATTCCATTGCACAAAAGGTGTTGCACAGCAAAAAGAAAAAGAAAAAGAATTTGCAAAATTAAAAAAGCAATGTACAGAATGGGAGGAAAATTTTGTAAAACATATGTATCAAACAAAGGGTTAATATCCAGAATATATAAAGAACTCATACAACCAAATAACAACAACAAAACAATCCAACTAAAAGGGGGGCAGAGAACCAAGTAGACATTTGTCCAAGGAAGGTATCTAAACGGCTAATGCACGCATGTGTGCTGTGTCGCTTGTGCCCGACTCTCTGAGGCCCTGTGTAACCTGTCCGGCTCCTCTGTCCCTCTGTTTCTTCTGGCAAGAATACTGGAATGAGCGTCATGCCCTCCCCCCAGAGGATCTTCCCCACTCAGGGATCTAACCCATGTCTCCTGAGGCTCCTGCACTGCAGGCGGATTCTTTACTGCCCCAGGGAAGCCCATAATAGGTACATGAAAATATACATGAAAATATGCTAAACATCAATGATGATTGGGAAATGAAAATAAAAACCACAATGAGCTCTCACCTCACACCTGATAGAATATTTAATCACCAAGTGTACAAGAGATAAGAGATGTTGGCTAGGATGTGGAAAAAAGAGTCCTTGAATATTGTTGATGGAAAAGTATGGTGGTACCTCAAACAAACAATTATAAGATGGATGAAACTGGAACCGATTATACAGAGTGAAGTAAGCCAGGAAGAAAAACACCAATACAGTATACTAACACATATATATGGAATTTAGAAAGATGGTAATGAGGACCCTGTATGCAAGACAGCAAAAGAGACACAGAGGTGTAGAGCGGACTTTTGGACTCTGAGGGAGAGGGAGAGGGTGGGATGATTTGGGAGAATAGCATTGAAATATGTATACTATCATGCAAGAAACGAATCGCCAGTCTATGTTCTATGCAGGATGCAGGATGCTTGGGGCTGGTGCATGGGGATGATCCGGAGGGATGATGTGGGGTGGGAGATGGGAGGGGAGTTGTTTGGGAGTTCATGTACACCCGTGGCAGATTCATGTCAATGTATGCCAAAACCAATAGAGTACTGTAAAGTAAAATAAAGTAAAAATTAAAAAAAATCTACCATATGATCCAGCAACTTCACTTATGGATATATACCTTCAAAACAATGAAAACAGTGTATAAAAGAGATATATGTACTCCCATGTTTATTGCAGCATTACTTACAATAGCCAAGATATGAAAATAACTCAAGGATAATTTTTACACTAATTCAACAAATACTTATTGAGAGCCTATATGTTTCAGAAACCCAGTTAGATATTAAAGTGAGTGGCACTAAATATCCAGCCTATCTAGCCCTCAATACTGAAATGCATAGCATAACTGTTTATCTTAGTTAAAGTTTGCAAGTTAAACTCTTCTGGTGCATTCTTCACTTCTCCAAATTCTTGGTGAAACATGATAGGAAAATAGAAATGTCATCACTTTAATTGTTTTAGCACAAATTGTATAAAAGTTCTGTTATTATTCAACCCTCTTTATCTGTGCATTTTACAGGATGCACAGATATTTAGACTTCTGATCCACTGTCTTCATAATTTGAAAGGAAAATAAAAATATGATAGCTTTATTAATTATTTACATTCTACCTTTAGTTGTAACAGATACTAAAAAATAATACATAGGAAACACTGATCAATGAAACTTGTGTGAGCAAAGTTGCCTTTGGAGTGTAAAACTTGTGTCTTGAAGCAGAGTACAGTTGTACTGTAAGAATCAAGTACACTGACATTTTGAGCCAAACTAATTAGGAGATCAGAAATTGTTATGACATAGGAGCAGATCATTTTAGTAAAGCTGAAAAGTGGCTAGGTGGTTTTTTTTATAATTTAATTTTTATGTTTTATTTATATAGAAGCTAATATAAAGTTCTGTCTTCACAACAATGATATAACCTATTTAAAACAGTTGTGCCCTTCAGGGCGAGTCACATCACAGAACTCCAAAGGCCAGTATTCCCAGATTACAGTATCCCCCCATCTTATCTGAGGGGGATAATTTCTAAGACAACTCCCTGCCCCTATAGTCTAAAACCATGGAGAATACTGAAACTCTATACAGTTGACCCTTGAATAACACTAGAGTTAGCAGCACCTGGAAAATCCCATGGACGGAGGAGCCTGGTAGGCTGCAGTCCATGGGGTCGCTAAGAGTCGGACACGACTATGCGACTTCACTTTCACTTTTCACTTTCATGCATTGGAGAAGGAAATGGCCACCCACTCCAGTGTTCTTGCCTGGAGAATCCCAGGGATGGGGGAGCCTGGTGGGTTGCTGTCTATGGGGTCGTACAGAGTCGAACACGACTGAAGCGACTTAGCAGCAGCAGCAGCACAACCCATCAAACAGTCAAAAATCAATTTGTAATTAAAAAAAAAACACACATTTTTAAATGTTGAAGTATAGTTCATTAACAATGTTGTGGTAGCTTCAGGTGTACTTCAAAGTGATTCAGTTATATGCACATTTATAACTTTGACTACTAATAGATTACTGTCAACCAGAAGCCTTACCAATAGCAGTCAACTAACACATATTTTGTATGTTGTACGTATTCTGTAGTGTATTCTTGCAATAAGGGGAGCTAGAGAAAAGAGACACGACTGAGCGACTTCACCTTCACTTTCACTTTCAAGGAAGAAATATATTTGCAGCACTGTACTTTTAGATTCTGCAAGTTCATATCATCAGTTTACAAGGTGAATCATCTGTCAGATTTACATCAATATATACAAAACACTGTAAATGTTATACATATTACTAGCATTAGACATTTAAAATGAGAAGATAATATGGAAAAGAAACATATTTATTTGCAAGTATAGCGATTCAGGAATTAAGAAAGCAAAGACAGCGATATGACTGTTTTCTGGTTTTTCAGTTGCTCAGTCATGTCTGACTCTTTATCAGTTTACAAGGTGAATCATCTGTCAGATTTACATCAATATATACAAAACACTGTAAATGTTATACATATTACTAGCATTAGACATTTAAAATGAGAAGATAATATGGAAAAGAAACATATTTATTTGCAAGTATAGCGATTCAGGAATTAAGAAAGCAAAGACAGCGATATGACTGTTTTCTGGTTTTTCAGTCGCTCAGTCATGTCTGACTCTTTGTGAACAGATGGACTGCAGCATTCCAGGCGTCTCTGTCCTTCACCATCTCCTGGAGCTTCCTCAAACTCATGTCCATTGAGTCGGTGATGCCATCCAACCATTTCATCCTCTATCATCCCCTTCTCCTCCTGTCTTCAATCTTTCCCAGCATCGGGATCTTTTCTAATGAGTCCGCTCTTTGCATCAGGTGCCAAAGTATTGGAGTTTCAGCTCAGAATCAGTCCTTCCAATGAATATTCAGGACTGATTTCTTTTAGGATTGACTGGTTGGATCTCCTTGCTGTCCAAGGGACTCTTTAGAGTCTTTCCCAATACCACAGTTCAAAACCATCAATCTTTCAGTGTTCAACCCTCTTTAAAATCCAACTTTCACATCTATTAGTGACTACTGGAAAAATCATAGCTTTGACTAGATGGACTTTGTTAGTAAAGTAATGTCTCTGCATTTTAATATGCTGTCTAGGTTGGTCATAGTTTTTCTTCCAAGGAGCAAGCGTCTTTTAATTTCATGGCTGCAGTCACAATCTGCAATGATTTTGGAGCCCAAGAATATAAAGCCTGTCACTGTTTCCATTGTCTCCCCATCTATTTTCTATGAAGCGATGAAACTGGATGCCACAATCTTTGTTTTCTGAATGTTGAGCTTTAAGCCAAATTTTTCATTCTCTCCTTTCACTTCCATTAAGAAGCTCTTAAGTCCCATAAGGGTGGTGTCATCTGCAAATCTGAGGTTATTGATATTTCTCCCAGCAATCTTGATTCTAGCTTGTGCTTCATCCAGCCCAGCATTTCACATGACTGACTGTGCATACAAATTAAATTAGCACAGTGACAATAGACAGCCTTGACCCTTGACGTACTCCTTCCCCGATTTGGAACCAGTCTGCTGTTCCCTGTCTGGTTCTAACTATTGCTTCTTGACCTGCATACAGGTTTCTCAAGTGGTAGGTAATTCCCATCTCTGGTATTCCCATCTCTTTAAGAATTTTCCACAGTTTGTTGTGATCCACACAGTAAAAGGCTTTAGCAAAGTCAACGAAGCAGAAATCAGTGTATCTGGAATTCGCTTGCTTTTTTATGATTCAACAGATATTGGCCATTTGATCTCTGGTTCCTCTGCCTTTTCTAAATCCAGTTTGAACATTTGTAAGTTCTTGGTTCATGGAGTTTTGAAGCCTAATTTGGAGAATTTTGAGCATTACTTTGCTAGTGTATGAGATGAGTGCAATTGTGCGGTAGTTTGAGCATTCTTTGGCATTGCCTTTCTTTGGGATTGGAATGAAAACTGATCTTTTCCAGTCCTGTGGCCACTGCTAAGTTTTCCAGATTTGCTGGCATATTGAGTGCAGCACTTTCAGAGCATCATCTTTTAGGATTTGAAATGGCTCACCTGGAATTCCGTCAGCTTCACTAGCTTGGTTTGTAATGATCCTTCCTAAGGCCTACTTGACTTTTCACTCCAGGATGTCTGGCTCTAGGTGAGTGATCATATCGTCATGGTTATCTGGGTTATTAAGGCATTTTTGGGGTAGTTTTTCTGTGTATTCTTTCCACCTCTTTTAATATCTTCTGCTTCTGTTAGGTCCGTACCTTTTCTGTCCTTTATTGTGCCCATCTTTGCATGAAACGCTTTGTGGTAGCCTAGTGTAATTGATACAGTTGCTCCAAGGTAGCCTGGCCTACACATGAATTAATGAATCATTATAAAACATTTATGATATAGATTATTACAGTCATATTCATAGTACAGTATTAGAAACATTGTTACATTTAATAATACACATTTACCTATAATGATAGGCTGATAAGCAGTTTCTCTAATGACAATAGAGAGGCATACTGTCTGGTAATGTTATTCTTTGAAAGCAAAATTATAAACCTGGAAGAAATCTAATACATTATTTATCATATATTAAATATTACTCACATTATACCTATATAAGTATAGACTAGTATCTACATATAATTTTATATCATGGCATACCTAACTTTGCTTTAATTTCTTCATATTTCTAAGTGATACAGTGTGCCTGCAAATTTTTTTCAAATTATCTCAAATCTACCAGAATTTGGAATATATTTCTAATATATTTATTGGCAAACATCTGTGTGATCCATGCTGTTCAAATCTACATTGTTCAGGGGACAACTATATATACTATATTCTTCCTACACATACATAACCTGCCACCAAGTTCAGTTCATATATTAGGCACAGTAAGAGAATGCCCAGATTTCCAGCATCGCTACTCTTGCACTTTGTGGAATTATTTAAGTAAAATAAGAGTCGACTGAACACAGGTACTGTGATTCTGCAATAGTCTGTGAAGATATCTATTAAGTGACACATGGGTAGGATATACCAGCCCAAGGGATGTTTTACATTGAGGGCCTGGACTGGAAAGAGTGGGAGGGCACAAAATTTCATCATGCTACTTAGAACGGCGAGAATTTAAAACATGCAATTTGTTTCTGGAGTTGTCCATGTAGTGTTTTCAGCTGTAGTAGAGCTGCAGGTAACTGAGACTGCAGGGAGCTAAACGGCGGATCAGGGAATACGGCTGAATGCCATACGAACGGTGTCGCTGCTGCTGCTGCTGCGGCGTCGCTTCAGGCGTGTCCGACTCTGTGCGACCCCATAGACAGCAGCACGCCAGGCTCCCCCGTCCCTGGGATTCTCCAGGCAAGAACACTGGAGTGGGTTGCCATTTCCTTCTCCAATGCATGAAAGAGAAAAGTGAAAGTGAAGCCGCTAAGTTGTGTCCAACTGGTAGCGACCCCATGGACTGCAGCCCACCAGGCTCCTCCCTCCATGGGATTTTCCAGGCGCAAGTACTGGAGTGGGGTGCCAGTGCCTTCTCTGAATGGTATCTCTGGAATTGCTTAATTCAACAGCCTTGCTTTTCATTCAGGTGCTGCTCAAGATATGTGATTCCATTTTTTCCATGATCTTAGTTGTTTCTTAGAGTGACTGTTGTTTACTCACTTTTCTCTAGATCTTTCTCTTTCTTTTTTATGGAACAGTGTGCAAAAGTTATGGTATCATAAAGTTGCAATATTTTGGCAATAAATTTTAGAACAAAAAGATCAAACAACATGAACCTCAGCTAGTCTATGAAAAATAATTCTGCTTGGCAAGGTTTTCTTTTTCAAGATATCTATCCAAGAATCTTTCTGATGAAATGGGTATATTAATAGACCATGGTCAATATAATTATATGACCCTTTAAAGAAATCAAATCTCTTCCAAATAGTTCATTTTAAAGAATTAACACATTTTTTATACTTGCATGTTTGGACTCTACTGTAAGACCAGATGGTGAGCTTTATGTTTGCTGCCAAAATACAAGAGTATAAGATATACGTAGGTGTGCATATATGTGTATGGGTGAATATATTCAATCTATACATATTCAGGAAATGCTAAATAATATCTGTGGTTCTAAATCATGCCAGGTTTTAGTCTTACCTCAGTAATCATTGCATATAACCAAGGCCTCTTGTGGTCCTTTAAAAATTTTTTTAATGTAAACTATAATATAATGCTATATACCTGATTTAAAATATGTTTAAAATTGAGTAGTGTTTTGCTGGAAGATGGGGCTCCCTTGGTGGCTCAAACAATAAAGAATTTGCCCACAGTGTGTGAGATCTGGTTTCCATACCTGGGTTGGGAAGCTCCCCTAGAGAAGGGAATGGCAACATTCAATATTCTTGCCTGGAGAATTCCATGGACAGAGGAGCCCAGCGGGCTACAGTCCATAGGGTTGCAAAGAAAGATAGAAAAATCACACTCCATTCAAACTCTGTACACAGTCTCCTTATAGATCTTATTTTGGCAAGTTCATAGAGATGGTTTTATAAAATAAGGATCCTAGCACCCCACACCAGAATATAAAATGTAGGTTTAAGATGAGAGAGGAGAATGATGCCTCTAGCTCATTGCCTCGGGGAAGGCAATGGCACCCCACCCCAGTACTCTTGCCTGGAAAATCCAATGGACGGAGGAGCCTGGTGGGCTGCAGTCCATGGGGTCGCTAACAGTCGGACAGACTGAGCGACTGCACTTTCACTTTTCTCTTTCGTGCAGTGGAGAAGGAAATGGCAACCCACTCCAGTATTCTTGCCTGGAGAATCCAAGGGATGGAGGAGCCTGGTGGGCNTACTCTTGCCTGGAAAATCCAGTGGACGGAGTAGCCTGGTGGGCTGCAGTCCATGGGGTCGCTAACAGTCGGACAGACTGAGCGACTTCACTTTCACTTTTCTCTTTCATGCATTGGAGAAGGAAATGGCAACCCACTCCAGTATTCTTGCCTGGAGAATCCCAGGGATGGGGGAGCCTGGTGGGCTGCCGTCTATGGGGTCACACAGAGTCGGACACGACTGAAGTGACTTAGCAGCAGCAGCAGCAGCAGCAGCTCATTGCCTTATTGTGGAACCTGAATTGGCCTGGAATTACATGAGATTAGATATTATGCTACTGGTCACCTCTTCTTATCTCCCTAAAACCAGTAACCCCATATTTGCATGGCCTTTTAAAAGTAATACTAGAGCTGGAGAGTCCAGGAAAGAGGTGATGTGTTCCAGTCAGGAGACTTTGCAGGAGTTTAGACAAAAGATGATGGAGTTAAAAATAGTGAAAGCTCTTTAGGAAGTAACTCAAGAGAAAGACTGGACTGCAGAATATGGGTGAAGGAGGTGAGAAAAGTAACTTCCAGATTTTATTGTCATTGTAATTAGGAGACACAGGTTAATATACTGAACACACATACACAGAGAGAGAGAAATAGAAAATCTTTTCTCTGTTTAGAGAATGGCCATCCATCCATCATCATGTTTATACTCAGGAGTATAGAAACTCAACGAGTCCCAAAATTTTAAGAGAATGAAGATGTTTCTCACACTGCAGATTATATATTCTCAGAACTTTAAATTATCAGCATGATATTAGTAAAATGGATAGATAGATGAATTAAATTACTCTAAAACACAGTCCCTTGATAAAGTCAATTTAAATCAATTTTTTGTCAATTGATTAAGTCAATTTAAGCTCATTTAGCTTTACTAAAATTACGTTCTTTTGTCTTTTCTTCATTCTTTTTTTTAAAATTTCAGATAGGAGTTAATTAAATACAGCCTAAGAGTCAAGACTGGCCTAGGACTAAGACTGGCCCTCGGTCTCTTTTTGTAAACAAAGTTTTATTGGAACCCAGCCACATCCGTTCATTTGCCTCTATCCATGGTTTCCCCTGGGCTTCCCTGGGGCTCAGATGGTAAAGAATCTGCCTGCAATGCAAGGTTCAGTCCTTGCTGGTGCCAGTCAGGTGGCACTAGTGATAAATAGTCTGTCTGCCAATGCAGGAGACACAAGAGACGTGGGTTCAATCCCAGGATCGGAAAGATCCCCTGGAGGAAAAAAACAGCAAGCCACTCCAGTATTCTAGACTGAAAATTTCCATGGACAAGAGGAGCCTGGCGGGCTAAAGTCCATGGGGTCATAAAGAGTCAGACATGACTGAGTGATTGAGTGATGGAGCACACATACAAGGCTTCTCACAGGCTGTAAGGACACAGTGGGATAGATACAACAGAAACTATATGGCCCATGAAATTTAAAATATTTGGCCTTGCTCATAGGACCTCAAAACACGAGATTCTAAATACATAATAGCAAAGTATATTTTTGAAAAACTGTATGTTCTGCCTTAATATGAATTTCTTATTTCTTTAGAACAAGCATAATTTTATATATAATATTTTGAGCCCTAGGATAAATATACTTCTGGTTTCCCATTCTTAAATTATGCTTTCCGTTGTTTTTCTGTTCTTCTAATGTATATCTCATTAGTCAATCTCTGGCATATTCATAGGCAGGCAGACTCCCAAGACAATTACATATATAACTCTGCTTTTATTGCACATGTTCCATATTAATACGTCAGCTGCTTTATTAAAACATTTGGGAAATGTTTATACACCAAAATGTATGCTGAATCTAAATACTTCACTGAGGAATAAATAAAAGTTGTCATCTAAAAGACAATTATGGCAAAGCATTGATACTCTTGAGATCCTACTCTCTTATACAGAGTATTCTGATAAGTCGGCCAACCCAAGGAACTCAATGAGAACTTCTATTTAATAATTTAGGTACAAAACTTAGGTAGAGAGAGATGGGAGGTGACCAGGGAATAAGAAGGATGAGGTGATCAGGCTTCAATTAGTGCAGTACTCACAAGTAAAGAAGTAAGGTAAAGTTCTTTGTAAGACTGACTTTGAAATAAAGTGGTCCTTCGCTTTAGAACTTGAAAAGCACTGCACTATTTAATAAGGCATACAAATTTCAATTCCTAAATCCAAGAACATTTATGCTTTGAGGTTTATGTCATTCATTGTAGTAAGCAGTTTGAGTTTTTTTGCTTGTTTGGTTTTTGTTTTGAGATCTATGGGGGCAGATTCTTAGAGAGTAGATTCTTGTATTTATTGGTACTTTTTTATATTAATGCTTCACAGATACACTAAATTAAAAAATGCTATTGGAAATGTCCTACGACAATTTTATGTTCTTCTGTATGCCTTACTGCTGAGGATTTAGGTGTGTCTCCTGAAAAAAATGTACCTTATGTCTAAGAATATGGGACCTATGATGTGCCAGTTCACCATCATTCCCACATCCAACCTTTCATATGGAACTCATTGAATGCACTATATCTGTTCTGCCTAAAGATGTGTCAAAACCTGGGGGAAAAAGCAAAACAAAGCAAAATGTCCTCAAGACACAGTGTACAGATAGTGTTTAGAAGCAGTAATTATAACCACAAATATATGAAAGGACAAGCACTAAATACTAACCAATAATGACTCTTTTCAATGATAGGTACCTGTATGGGTAAGCATCAAAGCCAGCATTACCATCTACTAATACAAATCACTGCTGCCTATCAGTGAGAACCAAAATATAGTATCAGTAAATATCTATGCTTTAGATTTTCTTTGAGTTGTATTTAAGGGGGAAAAAATGACACCTGTTCAAGGTAGTAACTGCCAAGTTTCATTATTTCAGTGGTGCCTTTCCCTTTCATAAGCCATTTTAAGTTCTTAATTACAAAGAAGGGAAAGGAAATAAATTTGGCAAAATCAGCACAGAGTGTATTATAACAGACACGGTTATAATGAGCTTGCTTGCTTCTACTGGGATTTTGCTCTATTTTCCATGAACATGGCATACAAGTTGATTGATGCATCGCTTGTCCCATCTGGGAGGAACAAAGTGATTCTTCAGAGATTCATCAGCATTCACAAATGCCTGTGATATTTGTGCTAAGGATGTGTGTTCTAGTGGTTTAAGTGTGTATGTGTGTGCATGGGTNTCTATTTTCCATGAACATGGCATACAAGTTGATTGATGCATCGCTTGTCCCATCTGGGAGGAACAAAGTGATTCTTCAGAGATTCATCAGCATTCACAAATGCCTGTGATATTTGTGCTAAGGATGTGTGTTCTAGTGGTTTAAGTGTGTATGTGTGTGCATGGGTGCACAAATTCTTTATATTGTTGTTGATCAGTCTCTAAGTCACGTATGACTCTTTTGCAACTCCATGGGCTGCAGCACACCAGGCTTCCCTGTCCTTCACTATCTAATGGAGTTTTCTCAGATTCATGTCCATTGAGTCTGTGATGCCATCCAACCATCTCATCCTCTGTTGCAGTGTCCCCTTCTCTTCCTGCCCTCAATCCTTCACAACATCAGGGTCTTTTGCAGTGAGTCAGCTCTTTGTAACAGATGACCAAAGCATCACAGCTTCAGCATCAGTCCTTCCAGTAAATATTCAGGGTTGATTTCCTTTAGGATTGATTTATTTGACCTCCTTGCTGTCCAGAGGACTCTCAAGAGTCTTCTCCAGCACCACAATTTGAAAGTATCAATTATTTGGCACTCAGCCTTTTTTATGGTTCAACTCGCACATCTGTACATGATTACTAGAAAAACCATAGCTTTGACTATCTGGACCTTTGTCAGCAAAGTGATGTCTTTGCTTTTTAATACACTGTCTAGGTTTGTCATGGCTTTCATTCCAAGGAGCAGTGTCTTCTAATCTCAGGGCTGAAGTCACCATCCACAGTGATTTTGGAGCCCAAGAAAAGAAAAGAAAAGCTATCACTGCTACTACCCTTTCTGCCTTCTATTTGCCATGAAGAATTGGGACCAGATGCCATGATCCTGGTTTCCTGAATGTTGAGTTTTAAGACAGCTTTCTCACTCTCCTCTTTCACCTTCATCAAGAAGTTCTTTAGTTCCTCTTTGCTTTCTGCCATAAGGGTGGTGTCATCTCCATATTTTAGGTTGTTGATATTTCTCCCGACAATCTTGATTCCAGCTTGTGCTTCATCCAGCCTGGCATTTCGCATGATGTACTTTGCATATACGTTAAATAAGCAGGGTGATGATATACAGCCTTGTTGTACTCCTTTCTCATTTCTCAACCAGTCAGTTGTTCCATGTAAGGTTCTAACTATTGCTTCTTGACCATATACAAGTTTCTCAGAGGACAGGTAAGGTGGTCTGGTATTCCCGTCTCCTTAAAAATTTTCCAGTTTGTTGTGATCCACACAAAGGCTTTACATAGTAAACAAAGCAGAAGTAGATGTTTTCCTGAAATTCCCTTGCTTTTTTATGATTCAGCAAATGTTGGCAATTGGAACTCTAATTCCTCTGCCTTTCCTAAACCCAGCTTGTACATCTGGAAGTTCTCAGTACATGTACTGCTGAAGCCTAGTTTGAGGGATTTTGAGCATAACCTTACTAGCCTGGGAAATTTTTTCAATTAAAAATGAAAAATATACATATTTTAAAGAAGGCAAAAAAGGACACCTAATACATACTAGGTGTTAAATATTAAATAAATGTTGTAGGTATCAAAGTAACTTTCTTCACCATAACTTGTGTCAGTAACTATGCTTGCAAATTGGAAGCAATAGAACTATTTGGAGACCTCCTCTTTGGCTTAGCTGGTTAAAGCACCTGTCCTAGTAAACAGGAGATCCTGGGTTCAAATCCCAGTGAGACCTTTTGTGATTTTCCTGCCTACAAGAAAGGTATAGGGAGATCAAAGATCCAGTCAATGTTAAGGCTTCCTTCATGGCTCAGACAGTAACGAACCACCTGCAGTGTGAGAGACCTGGGTTCGACCCCTGGGTTGGAAAGATTTCCCTGGAGGAGGTCATGGCAACCCACTCCAGTATTCTTGCCTGGAGAATTCCATAGACAGAAGAGCCTGGTGGGCTACAGTCCATAGAGTGGCAAAGAGTCAGACATGACTGGGCCACTAGGCACAGCATTATATAGGTTCCTATAACTATGAAGAAGAATATTTTATTATACATATAGACAATTTGCTCAAGATAAAATCCAATGTTTTTTGATCCAGTTGGACATCAGGCAACACACTAATCTAGACTAGAATGTTCTAGAGCTGTCCCAAAATAAGTTCTTTATAAGAGTTTGTAGAGAAACTTCTCAAGCCATAGAAGTGGGTATTAGACATGCAACTCAGCTACTTTTGACATGAACTGAAGTCACCAAAATTAAAAGATGGATTTCATTAACATGCATCTCAGTTTTGTGGGTCTGAGCAAGATGGCGTCACTTTATCTGTTTCTTTCTAATTATGAGTTATTTTCAGATCAGGTTTTAGAGCACGTATCTCTAGTTTCTACTAAGAATCAGTCTCACAATTGATACTTTGGTGCTTATGCTTTAGTATATTATCACTTTCCAAAACAACATAACAGCTTTTTTAAGCAAAATGGTTAAGCTTGCAAATTTAACAGAACTTAGAGACAGAAAATGTAAAAGACCTGTGGATTTTCTTCCATGAGTAGATGTAAATGCTAATGAAATGTTCCTTAAAACACATTTAAATTAAACCATGAGCTACCTTCAACGAATATATGAAAGTTCAAGAAGAATTGAAAATGTAACTGCCATCAGGATAAGACAGAGTACCGACGGGCGGATGGGCCATGTGCTCAGGCGGAAGGTAGTTTTCCTTCTCCTACATATTAATAATGACAGGTGGTGCTGCAGATAATTTTAACCAGATTATGGTGAGCTGTAGTTCTGATTCTAAGACTTTTTTCCCACTGCTTTGCTTGAATAAAGTATGACTGAACACACTTTAAAATTCATTTCTTTCCAAAAGCATTTGAAGATTTTTTTGTGAGAGAACTGATGAGGTACTTGCTTTTTTTTTTTTTTTTAAAACTAAATAAATAAATCTTTGAAAAACTTAAAGCACTGATTTTTAAAGGGTTCGCAGACATTTATGTGAAGATAGATTTCTCTAATTCCTTAATATGAAGATGCCTGTTCACAGAGCTTCCAGGCCTGAAGTGTACCGGTGCAGGTGCATGCATGTGTATAAAGAATGCACAGAAAAAGAATTTCTCATCCTTGGACTTTAAAACAAAGCTAATCCTAATTGGCAAGATATGGAAATCTTTTCAGCCCCAAAGTAAAAACGTCTATCTCTTTGGTGTTTACATCTTGCAAGAAAAAAAAAATGTGTTTCTCTAAGTAAGCCAAGCTGCCTCTTGGTCAAATACTGAGCCATGTAAATCTCATTCAAAAGGCTTGAAGGAAGCTTTAAATCTATCAAACCTATTTCTTTAATGAACTCAGGCAGGCACCTGTATGCGAGTGTGTATGTGTGTGCATGATGTTTAAGAACAAAAGAAAAAAACATGCCTGATTTTTGACAGGCATGTTTAAGGCATAGTATTAGTTGCTAAAATAATCAAAAGCAAAAATATAATCAAAATTCTCAGATATAAAGTTTAGAAACCAGTTAGGTATTAGTCAGTGTTAGAATTTTAAACTGTTCAGAGAGATTTCCTTTTTTAAAGCAATGTTACATGCACTGTGGTAACAAAGGAAGTATATATGAAGACAGCACCAAATCACTGTAGCTCAAGTAACTTATCTTTATTCAATGATCACTTATATCTTGCTTACTATATTCCAACCTGTTTGCAAATAGGCTCTCACTCTACTTAATACAATGAAGTGGAGACTCTTTGTACCCCTGTTTTCCTTCTTTCAGAGAAGGCAATGGCACCCCACTCCAGTACTCTTGCCTGGAATGCAGACAACCAGAGGTCCTGAAACAATATTTCCTGAAAACAAGGAGCCCCAGATATAAATTTAGGCAGCCTTCTATTCATGGCAGTTATTTTGACAACATCAAAATCTGTTTTTAACCACATACTCAACCTTCTTAATCAGTGTAACCCACTTCCCTGGTGGCTCAGAGGTTAAAGCGTCTGCCTGGAATGCAGGAGACCTGGGTTTGATCCCTGGGTTGGGAAGATGCCCTGGAGAAGGAAATGGCAACCCACTCCAGTACTCTTGCCTGGAGAATCCCATGGAGGGAGGAGCCTGGTAGGCTACAGTCCATGGGGTCGCAAAGAGTCGGATACGACTGAGTGACTTCACTTTCACTTTCACTTTTGGGCTGGAAGCACTTTAATAATATGGGTCTCGGACTGCCAGCCAAAATTAAATAATCTTAAGGAAAGGAAAAGCTGTACCACTCTGCACTAATTCTTTCTGTCAAATATCCCAAGTACTTAAAAAGCATCCCTTATAAATCTCTTTCAAAGGGTGATAGATTTGTTCTAATCCTTAATCAAAGTAAGGAGAATATAAGAGCTACTGTGGGTATAAGTCTTAGTCCACAAAGGCAAATGAACTAGAAATATGCCTTAGTGTTCCAAAGCCCAACTTAATGTTTTAACTCTGAGCCTCCCTTTAAGGGCCCACACCAAGTTTCTGCTGTATCCCCAATGTCTTCCACAGTGTCAGGATACTGAGGAAGAGGAGGAAGTTGGGCCATCTGCTCTGATAAATGGCCCATGCAGGTTAGCCATGACATGTCTATTTCACCAGTTCTGGAGGCCTGTTAGCTTTCTGCTACTTGGTACTGCCTGTGAGAGCCAAGAATCTTTGGCAGATGCATGTGATCCTGTCTGCCTCAAATTACCTGTCTGGCACTTCCCCAGTAGTGCTACCTCTGCCTAATCCTCTAAAATACTTTTCTCTGTCTTTTGTCTCTATCTCACTCTCATCCTCTTTGGATGCTTTGGAGAGGATTCCACAGTTTTCTTTCATGATATGGTCAAAACGCCTTGAAAATGTCAATGCTGCTGCTGCTGCTAAGTCGCTTCAGTCGTGTCTGACTCTGTGCAACCCCATAGATGGCAGCCTGCCAGGCTGCCCCGTCCCATGCAGTGATTTTGGAGCCCAAGAAAATAAAGTCTGAAACTGTTTCCATTGTTTTCCAATCTATTTGCTATGAAGTGATGGGACCAGGTGTTATCATCTTTGTTTTTTGAATGTTGAGTCAATGATCAATTGAATTGGTCAACTAAACTGATCAGTTGAATATTGGACTCGATATAATGATCATTTACTATGACTTTTATATGTCAAAGAAGAGACTGTGCAGATGTGTATAAGAGACAGGAAGTGTACCAGTGCAGGTGCATGCATGTGTATAAAGAATGCACAGAAAAAGAATTTCTCATCCTTGGACTTTAAAACAAAGCTAATCCTAATTGGCAAGATATGGAAATCTTTTCAGCCCCAAAGTAAAAACGTCTATCTCTTTGGTGTTTACATCTTGCAAGAAAAAAAAAATGTGTTTCTCTAAGTAAGCCAAGCTGCCTCTTGGTCAAATACTGAGCCATGTAAATCTCATTCAAAAGGCTTGAAGGAAGCTTTAAATCTATCAAACCTATTTCTTTAATGAACTCAGGCAGGCACCTGTATGCGAGTGTGTATGTGTGTGCATGATGTTTAAGAACAAAAGAAAAAAACATGCCTGATTTTTGACAGGCATGTTTAAGGCATAGTATTAGTTGCTAAAATAATTAAAAGCAAAAATATAATCAAAATTCTCAGATATAAAGTTTAGAAACCAGTTAGGTATTAGTCAGTGTTAGAATTTTAAACTGTTCAGAGAGATTTCCTTTTTTAAAGCAATGTTACATGCACTGTGGTAACAAAGGAAGTATATATGAAGACAGCACCAAATCACTGTAGCTCAAGTAACTTATCTTTATTCAATGATCACTTATATCTTGCTTACTATATTCCAACCTGTTTGCAAATAGGCTCTCACTCTACTTAATACAATGAAGTGGAGACTCTCTGTACCCCTGTTTTCCTTCTTTCAGAGAAGGCAATGGCACCCCACTCCAGTACTCTTGCCTGGAATGCAGACAACCAGAGGTCCTGAAACAATATTTCCTGAAAACAAGGAGCCCCAGATATAAATTTAGGCAGCCTTCTATTCATGGCAGTTATTTTGACAACATCAAAATCTGTTTTTAACCACATACTCAACCTTCTTAATCAGTGTAACCCACTTCCCTGGTGGCTCAGAGGTTAAAGCGTCTGCCTGGAATGCAGGAGACCTGGGTTTGATCCCTGGGTTGGGAAGATGCCCTGGAGAAGGAAATGGCAACCCACTCCAGTACTCTTGCCTGGAGAATCCCATGGAGGGAGGAGCCTGGTAGGCTACAGTCCATGGGGTCGCAAAGAGTCGGATACGACTGAGTGACTTCACTTTCACTTTCACTTTTGGGCTGGAAGCACTTTAATAATATGGGTCTCGGACTGCCAGCCAAAATTAAATAATCTTAAGGAAAGGAAAAGCTGTACCACTCTGCACTAATTCTTTCTGTCAAATATCCCAAGTACTTAAAAAGCATCCCTTATAAATCTCTTTCAAAGGGTGATAGATTTGTTCTAATCCTTAATCAAAGTAAGGAGAATATAAGAGCTACTGTGGGTATAAGTCTTAGTCCACAAAGGCAAATGAACTAGAAATATGCCTTAGTGTTCCAAAGCCCAACTTAATGTTTTAACTCTGAGCCTCCCTTTAAGGGCCCACACCAAGTTTCTGCTGTATCCCCAATGTCTTCCACAGTGTCAGGATACTGAGGAAGAGGAGGAAGTTGGGCCATCTGCTCTGATAAATGGCCCATGCAGGTTAGCCATGACATGTCTATTTCACCAGTTCTGGAGGCCTGTTAGCTTTCTGCTACTTGGTACTGCCTGTGAGAGCCAAGAATCTTTGGCAGATGCATGTGATCCTGTCTGCCTCAAATTACCTGTCTGGCACTTCCCCAGTAGTGCTACCTCTGCCTAATCCTCTAAAATACTTTTCTCTGTCTTTTGTCTCTATCTCACTCTCATCCTCTTTGGATGCTTTGGAGAGGATTCCACAGTTTTCTTTCATGATATGGTCAAAACGCCTTGAAAATGTCAATGCTGCTGCTGCTGCTAAGTCGCTTCAGTCGTGTCTGACTCTGTGCAACCCCATAGATGGCAGCCTGCCAGGCTGCCCCGTCCCTGGGATTCTCCAGGCAAGAACACTGGAGCGGGTTGCCATTTCCTTCTCCAATGCATGAAAGTGAAAAGTGAAAGTGAAGTCACTCAGTCATGTCCGACTCTTAGCGACCCCATGGACTGCAGCCCACCAAGGTCCTCCATCCATGGGATTTTCCAGGCAAGAGTACTGGAGTGGGGTGCCATTGCCTTCAAAACGCCTTGAAAATGTCAATAATTATCCTTTAATTTTATTTTTACTTTATTTTACTTTACAATACCGTATTGGTTTTGCCATACATTAACATGAATCATGTTATGAGCTCATGTATATGAGCTCCCAATCCTTTTACAAAGGTCTTCAGTGCTTTGAACACAAACCCAGGGAGACTAGCAAGTTATTTTGGGTTTCTGCTCTGCCTCAGTTTCTCTCCTGAGGCAATGAGCACAAAGCCTATTATCTGCTAACATGGGTGAAAGGTGAGAAGGACAATTCTAACCCAAGCAGCAAGTTTCCTCTTATATCAGTAAATATTATGCTCATCTCACAATGATTGCCCTCCTCTTAAATAAAGCACAGAAAGCTGTTTCCTAAAGTGTTTACAGCTTGAGTATATTCTGTATTAACAGGTATAAGGAAATGGCTTTTAAAAGAAGAGTATTTGTCTTAATATTAGTTAAATTATTAGACCAGAAAACAATGTTGTTTGACAAACCTCACTATATTTATCAAATAAAAACTAGATGATGCATTCAGCATGCTCATCTTTTTTTAATGCCATTCTCAAATAAAAGGATCCAAGGTTTCCTTGAAATGACTGATTCTAGGGTTACAGCAAAGAATATGCAAAATGAGTGTAGAATATCTGGTAGCACAGAAAGTAAGAAAGCACACACACACACACACACACACACACACACCAATGAGGGCATGCCAAAAGAATATAAGAGCCAATAGAAAGAGCTCCAAATGACCAAGCTGGAACAACTTAGAAAAAATTAAATAAAAGTATTGTATTACAACTCAAATATGAGTCTATACTAATATAAATGAATTATATTAATAGGTAGATTGGAGAAATACTCTCCTGTGCAGAAAATTTCAAATCACATTTATAGATACTATGCTTTCCAGAAGGTGGAGCATAACTATCCATTCCTTACGTGGAGACTACCCAGAGTGACTTCCTTCCAGAGAGTATAATACGGATATGGAAGGAAAAGTATCTTTATAGTGAAGAAACTTACAAACATCATCTCAGTCAGATGATCAAGGTTAAAATCACTAATCATGTTGATAGCATGTAGTCTTGATAGGATGTGATAAGAATGGTGCTTTCCCTTAGTGGTCTTCTTTCCCCAAAACACATTATCCCAGTCGAATCCTAAGGGTAATAGACAAACACAAATTGAGCAAAATGCTGCAGATTGTCTGACCAGTATTCCTCAAAACTGTCAAGGTCATCCAAAGCAAGGAAGGTCTAAGAAGCTGTCATAATCTAGAGGAGTATATGGAGATTTGATAACTAAATATAATGTGGTCCTCCACATGGGATCCTGGAACAGAAAAAGGATATTAGGTAAACACTAAGGATATCTGAATAAAGTAGGGATATTGATTAGTAATGATGTATTGAAGTGTATTTAGTAGTTGTGTCAAATGTACTGTACATTACTTTGCCAACAAAGGTCCGTCTAGTCAAGGCTGTGGTTTTTCCAGTGGTCATGTATGGATGTGAGAGTTGGACTTTGAAGAAAGCTGAGCACCAAAGAATTGATGCTTTTGAACTGTGGTGTTGGAGTAGACTCTTGAGAGTCCCTTGGACTGCAAGGAGATCCAACCAGTCCATTCTGAAGATCAGCCCCGGGATTTCTTTGGAAGGAATGATGCTAAAGCTGAAACTCCAGTACTTTGGCCACCTCACGCAAAGAGTTGACTCATTGGAAAAGACCCTGATGCTGGGAGGGATTGGGGGCAGGAGGAGAAGGGGATAACAGAGGATGAGATGGCTGGATGGCATCACCGACTCGATGGTCATGAGTCTGAGTGAACTCCGGGAGTTGGTGATGGACAGGGAGGCCTGGCGTGCTGTGATTCATGGGGTCGCAGCGTTGGACACGACTGAGCAACTGAACTGAACTGAATGTAAGATGTTAATTATAGGGGAACTGGTTGTAAGGCATACAGGAACTCTTTGTACTATTGTCACAACCTTTTGGTAAATTTAATACTATTATAAAATAAAAAAATTTTTTAGGAAATCACATGGTAACCTAACAATTTCTGGGATAAGATGTGTGGAAAACATTGAGTTTTCCCTACCATATTGTCTCAGCAAAAGTATGCCTACAGTGCAATCCTTTATATAGTGATATGGCAGAAAGAATTCTGTCAGTGGCAAAAATCATGGCATGTAAGTAGGTGAACAATTAAAAGCTTTACAATTTTTATTTTTTGGAATTTTATTGAATCACTAATTTGCTGAAATCAATATACAGCAAGACAGTTTTTTCACCTCAAAGCATTTGAATGCATTTTAGAATTTGGCACCATTGCTCAAGTTTTGAGGTAGTGGCAAAAATCATGGCATGTAAGTAGGTGAACAATTAAAAGCTTTACAATTTTTATTTTTTGGAATTTTATTGAATCACTAATTTGCTGAAATCAATATACAGCAAGACAGTTTTTTCACCTCAAAGCATTTGAATGCATTTTAGAATTTGGCACCATTGCTCAAGTTTTGAGGTCACTTGCTTTGTTCGTTCATCACAATGCATAGACCTTGCTAATACCTTGTTAAATGCTGATTCAGTGTAAGTGTGGTAATGAAGTTTTGTTTTGTTTTTTGGAAGTCCGCACAGCATATTGAGATGCCTTTTATTTCAGGGCTGAAAATATTTAATGAACAGATGGCTTACTGCCAGCTATAATTTACTCTTCAGCTATAAAGAGAAAAAACTATAAAGTTCAACATTGGCTACTATTACAGCACCTTCAGACCTTGATTTGTAGGTTTCCAAGTACACTAGAAGAAGCCTATAGTATGTGAAAAGAAAAGAGTATGTGAAATATAAAGGAGCAGGTATTATTCAGATTATGTACAAGTATTTGACCTTTCATCTTATATCTTTACTTTTCTTGATGATTATTAAAATCTGTAGTATTTTATAACTAAAAATGCAATTCTAGACTTGCTTTATTTCTAAGAAGTTGAGGTACCATCATCATCATTAATAGCTTGTTTTTATCATCAGCTTTACTAGAAGTAGGACCTGAAGTTTCTCCACTTGAATTTGTTTTGAGACGTCATCTCTAAAGATATTTTTATTCCTAAAATTCCTTTGAAATTATTCTACTTATTATCATTTATTTGCTGATAGAAACCTAATGTCTGCAATTGCCCTAGAGCGTATTAAATGGTTCTCAATAACAAATTTCTGAAATCTAGTAACTTTCACAAGAAGGAAGCTTTAAGTTGCCTTATAAATGATCAGTTCAGTTCAGTTCAGTCTCTCAGTCATATCCAACTCTTTGCAACACCAAGGACTGCAGCATGTCAGGATCTGCAATTGCCCTAGAGCGTATTAAATGGTTCTCAATAACAAATTTCTGAAATCTAGTAACTTTCACAAGAAGGAAGCTTTAAGTTGCCTTATAAATGATCAGTTCAGTTCAGTTCAGTCTCTCAGTCATATCCAACTCTTTGCAACCCCAAGGACTGCAGCATGTCAGGCTTCCCTGTCTATCACCAACTCCCGGAGCTTGCTCAAACTCATGTCCATCGAGTCAGTGATGCCATCCAACCATCTCATCCTCTGTCGTCCGCTTCTCCTCCTGCCTTCAATCTTTCCTAGCATTAGGGTCTTTTCCAATCAGTCAGTTCTTTGCATCAGGTAGTCAAAGTATTGGAGCTTCAGCTTCAGCATCCGTCCTTCCAATGAATATTCAGGACTGATTTCCTTTAGGATTGACTGGTTTGATCTTGCTGTACAAGGGACTTTCAAGAGTCTTCTCCAACACCACAGTTTAAAAGCATCGATTCTTCAGTGCTCAGCTTTCTTTATGGTCCAACTCTCACATCTATACCTGACTACTGGAAAAACCATAGCTTTGACTAGATGGATCTTTGTTGGCAAAGCAATTTCTCTGCTTT
Source organism: Oreotragus oreotragus (assembly GCA_006410675.1). Classification (NCBI taxonomy): domain Eukaryota; kingdom Metazoa; phylum Chordata; class Mammalia; order Artiodactyla; family Bovidae; genus Oreotragus; species Oreotragus oreotragus. The sequence continues at coordinate 344,775 of SJYX01015261.1, read as the reverse complement.
TTAATATGCTGTATAGGTTGGTCATAGCTTTTCTTCCAAGGAGCAAGTGTCTCTTAATTTCATGGCTGCAGTCCCCATGTGCAGTGATTTTGGAGCCCAAGAAAATAAAGTCTGAAACTGTTTCCATTGTTTTCCAATCTATTTGCTATGAAGTGATGGGACCAGGTGTTATCATCTTTGTTTTTTGAATGTTGAGTCAATGATCAATTGAATTGGTCAACTAAACTGATCAGTTGAATATTGGACTCGATATAATGATCATTTACTATGACTTTTATATGTCAAAGAAGAGACTGTGCAATCCAAAGAGAGTTCACAGAAGCTTATAAACTCTTGTTGGAGGTGGCACTAGACACCTAGAAGAACACTGTTTATAAGTGATTTATTTCCTGGAAAGTTAGAGATATCAAATTTTTATACAGTGGGACATTCGAAAGGAAAGACATTATCTTAAGAATTACGACAAGTACTCAGGGCTGTGAAGAAGAAAATCTTACTCCCAGCCTTGAGCTGGCATTATATGACTCTGATAATACACTTGGGGCTCAGATTCTACAGCATTGTAAAAGTATCAGGGAAGAATGGACCACATTTCTCTTCCTGCTCTAAAATTGTTTTATTCTATAACTGCAGATATTTTTATCTTCTACAAAATAACTTGTATTAGATATCAATTTGTAAAATTCCGGTTTAGGAGTAATTCAATCGCATCTGCCAATATCAAGTAAAAATTACAATTCATTTAAATCTCTGACAGTATTATCTTAATCAGCTGCTAATAAGTCAATTGTTCTAAATTCTATTTCCCAAATCTTTGATGCAGACTTTTTAATCTGTATTGAAAGGTAGGTACAGAAGTGTGTCCTACCTGTTTGAAAGATTTAGTGAAGAATTATTTTGAAAGGTTCTTATTACCAGGTCATTTTATATCAAAGCAGATGACAAGTGAACTTCATTCTTTTAGAATTTATTCTGACTTTCAGAAATTCCTTTATGTGTTCATTAATAAATAGAGAAATCTTGAAATCTGTGGATCCCCAAAGATCGGCAGTGTTGCTATAGATCATGTATGTCTCAATGGGAGTGCAGTTTTCTCTCAAGACAGCAAAAATTGGTTTATTGATGTAAGAATTTTAAAAGATTAGTTATGATATGTATTTAAGGCCTCCCAAAGAGCTTTAGTACAGATATAGATGTAAGGATATCAGTGGGATTAAAATTTTTATGGGGAATAATTAGGAATAAAAATCTAAATATGTTGGTTGCTGCTGCTAAGTCACGTCAGTCGTGTCCAGCTCTGCGACCTCATAGATGGCAGCCCACCAGGCTCCCCCATCCCTGGGTATCTCCAGGCGAGAACACTGGAGTGGGTTGCCGTTTCTTTCTCCAATGCATGAAAGTGAAAAGCGAAAAATGTTTGTTAGGGAAACAATAATAAAGAAAAGTTCACATCACTGAAAAGCCAAAGCAATTTAAATATATATATTTTAAACCTTCAAAAATATATCTGGGTTAGAAAGCAGTGTGCTAAGTCTCTTCCCAAAGCAAATTAAACTGGCTGAGTTATAAACCTTTCAAAAATTAAACTTATAATGAGCATGCAGACAGATCTTGAACCATAGCAATTCCTTCAAGGGCTAAGCCTCTCTGACATTCTTTGGGAGTCTAATTGAAACTGATTATGGCTGACATCTCATAATAGATGTCATTAGTTTAAATGATTTACTTTTGGATTCAAAACAGTTTTGCTCCAATATATTTTCTAAAGTGTGAGTAAAATTCCTTCATAATTTAATAACAATACGATGTCTAAAATGTACAATTTCTCAGAGCATGTCCAACTGTGTTTGAAAACAGGAACAGTAAACCAAAGTGTAAACCACATGAGTCTTGCTCCTCCATCTTTGTGTTTGTGTGGACTAGTGAATCCCTAGGAGCTTTACATGCTGACAGGTGGGATCGTTGAGAGAATCTTTTTAAATTCTTTATTTAAGCAAAGAATAGGGAAAGTAACAGTTGCCATCACAGAACTGATTTTATTTTGTGAGTCTGTTTAAGAAAAATAAGACTGGCTTCTCTGATTCATAGTTATTAGGAAGATGCATGATTTTGATATAATATTTGACTCCATTGAAAATATGTGTGGGTGGTATATGATCAAATAGTTTTGTATGGTATCAATTTCCCTTTATGTTATTTATGTTAAAAATATTCCTGCTAATAACAGTGGTAATCAGCTACACTGTATAAGACACACTGTATGCAAACTGTAATACCAGTCAGACTAACAAAGCATAAATCATAACTAAAATGCCTCTATTGCAGTGAATCTGTCAAGTTTTGATCATGTGAATTTTATTTTCACCAACATCACTTTATATGCCATAGCCATGAAAGAATAAAAGGAAAGAAAATGTGTTTTGCATCTATATGTCATATGCATTTCACTAAGAGATAATCACATCCAAGAAATGTGGGAATTGAGTCACAAAACAGTAAGTGCAGGTAATAGAGCAAATCAAGTCAGAAAATAGGGTGAAAATAGCATTACAGCTTATCTTTCCAACTCTGAGCATTAAGACTTATATTTCTTAGCACTTATATTTCTAATTTAAATGAAGGTAAATATATTTAAAATTTTTGACTTTCTAATTCAGACCCAGAAAAAAAAAAAAAAGGAACCTGTTTAGTCTATACTCAGAATTGGAAAAAAATGTAAAAAATGTCATGCAATAGAAAAAGGACAATAAATAAATATGAGTAATAAGATAAACTATGAATAACAATATATCTTCTATTTTCATTGGAGTTTATAAAATTGGATTTTTAATCTATATAAGGGCAGAACTGGAAACTGAATGAGACTTTTGAATTTTATAATCTCTAAGGAAATGAAAATTGTGTATAGTAGCAAAAATATAACATGTTACAAATAAATTATGTTAAATATTATAAATAATACTGCATATAGATCACCTAATTATAACCAATAGCCATGTTTAAAAAAACTCAAAATAATGGTTAAGATTATAGACAAATTCCCAGCACTCTGCTATGAAATCTTCAATAGCTCAAGGACTTAGCACAGGCTGCAGTTTTAGGTTGGAAGTCAACATAAGATACGTCAAGAGCACTAATCTAGAAACACTGAGCGTAAGTGCACTTCCCGACTACCTAAGTGACAACTCTAGTTACATTCCCCCCCTTTTTTTTAAAGGTAGTTGGACTGATACATGTTTCTAAAATCATTAGATCATGGCTAACTCAGAAAGTGAGAGCAGCTATGGAATAGCTACTCAGAGAAATCCACGTAGTTAGAAATAATTTCATTTCAAAAAGATCCTGTGTATCCTAGAAACCACTTTGGGACCCTCAGAAACCCATTAGTTTCATGAACTCACAGTTCAGGAACCTTTAATTGGGATTATTTCAAGGATTCCTTTCATCTATGATATTTATGGTCTGTGCTTCTAAGTAAAGTCACTCAGTCGAGTCCGACTCTTTGTGACCCCGTGGACTGCAACCCACCAGGTTCCTCAGTTCATGGGATTCTCCAGGCAAGAATACTGGAGTGGGTTGCTATTTCCTTCTCCAGGGGATCTTCCCAACCCAGGGATCGAACCCAGGTCTCCCACATTGGAGGCAGACGCTTTAACCTCTGAGCCACCAGGGAAGCCCGTGCTTCTAAACCAAGTTTATCCTAAGTACCAAGAATTCTATGAACTCATGTTTTGAAGCAGACATCAACTGGAATCTTTTTACTTAAATACATTTATGGAATATAGATAAGTCCAAGCTTATTCAAGGAGAAAAGTCAACCAACCAAATTCAAGGGGAACATGAGAAGGTAATGGCAACCCACTCCAGTATTCTTGCCTGGAGAATTCCATGAACAAAGGAGCCTGGTGGGCTGTAGTCCTTGGTGTCACAGAGTTGGACACAACTGAGTGACTTAACACTTTTACATATGGAATTGGTTAAACTATAAAACTCTCAGGTGATCCAGGATTACAATTCTGTTCCTAAGTCATTATCTACTATAATCAGAAAAATTATTTACTATTTTTTATTATTGTTGTCATGTTTCAATCAGAATTTCTGGGCTTCCAATCCCCAATGGAGTTGGAAAAGACAAATTACTGGTGGCTCACTGGTAAAGAATCCTCCTGCTAAAGAATCCTCCTGCCAAAACAGGAGATGTAGGAGACACAGGTTTGATTCCTGAGTCTGGAAGATGCTCTGGTAGAGGAAATGGCAACCCTTTTCAGTATTCTTGCTGGGAAAATCCCATGGACTGAGGAGCCTGGTGAACTATAGCCCATGGGGACACAAAGAGTACGACATGATTGAGTGACTGAACACACATACACAGGATGGCTCTGAGATTCAGTCTCCTTGGGAACATAAGACAGTTTAAGAATTTCTTATGTCATACTACCTGTCCTTGTGGCTCAGATGATAAAGAATCCATCTGCAGTGCAGGAGACCTGGGTTGGGAAGATCCCCAGGAGAAGGGAATGGCTACCCACTCCTGTATTCCGGCATGGAGAATTCCACGGACAGAGGAGCCTGGCAGGCTACCCATGGGGTTGCAAAGAGTCAGACACGACTGAGCGACTTTCACTAGATAGTAATAAGAAAAGAGGTTTTGTGGCAGTCAAAGACTTGGGTCAGAATTCCATTGATTTCTTCTACTTGTTGGGCAACTATGGAGATTTAACTTCTGACTCCAAACTTTCATTCCCTTTATTTGTAAAATAGAGTATAAAATCTCCAAGGAAGGTTTTTGTGAGATCACAGGTTACCGGCATACTTTGTTGTATTGTGCTTCACAGATATTTCAACTTTAGCACATTGGAAGTCTGTGACAACCTGGCATTGTCAGATGATGGTTACCATTTTTTAGTAATAAAGTACTTTTTGTTTAAGGTATGTACTTGTTTAGACTTAATGCTATTTTATACTTAATAGACTACAGTACTATGTTAACATAGCTTTTATTTTTATTGACATATTTTTGATTTACAATATTCAATTGGTTTCAAGTATACAACATAGTGATGCAATATTTTGTTGATTATACTCCATTTAAAGTTATTATAAAGTAATGGTTGCATTTCCCCATGCTGTACAATATATCCTTGTCTGACTCTTTTGAGACCCCCATGGATTGTAGCCCACCAGACTCCTCTGTCTATGGGATTCTCCAGGTAAGAATACTGGAGGGAGTTGCCATTTCCCTCTCCAGGGGATCTTCCCAACCCAGTGATCAAACCCATGTCTCTTATATCTCCTTCATTGGCAGCTGAGTTCTTTACCATGCGGAGCACCTGGGAAGCCCCTATATATCCTTGTAACTTATTTGTTTTTTATATAGTAGTTTGTACCTCTTATTCTCCTATCCTCTCCCTTCCCAGTTCCCACCAGTAACCACCAGTTTGTTCTCTATATCTCAGTTTGTTTTTGTTATACTCATTTGATTTTTTTTTTAGAATCCAAATATAAGTGATAACATTTAGTACTGGCTTTCTCTATCTGACTTATTTTACTGAGCACAATACCCTCTAGGTTCATGCATATTGTTGGTAATGGCAGAACTTCATTCTTTTTTGAGGCTGAGTACTATTCCATTGTACATCTATACCACGTCTTGCTTCCATTCATCAGTTGACAGACTAGGTTGCTTCTGTATCTTGGCTATTGTAAATAATGCTGCTGTGAACACTGGAGTGCATGTATGTTTTCAAGTTAATGTTTCATTTTCTTTGTATACCAGGAGTGGGATTATGGGATCATATATTTGTTTTGTTTGTTTGTTTGTTTGTTTTCAGAAGAACCTACCTACTGTTTTCCATAGTGGCTGCACCAATTTACATCCCCACCGACAGTGTACAAGGGTTCCCTCTTCTTTACATCCTTGCCTTTCTGACAAGTGTTAGGTGGCATCTCATTGCAGTTTTGATTTGCATCTCTCTGATGATTAGTCATGTTGACTACCTTTTCATATGCCTATTGGCCTTCTGTATATCTTCTTTGGAAGATGTCTATTCAGCTCTTTTACCCAATTTTACCCAATTTTTTACATTAAGTTGTATGAGCTGTTTTATATATTATGGATATAAACACTTTATTAGCCATATCATTTGCAAATATTTTCTTATATTCAGTCAGTTATCTTTTCATTTGTCCATGGTTAAACATAACTTTTAATGACTGGGAAATAAAAAAATTTGTGTGACTTACTTTTTTGTGATATTTACTTTATTGCAATGGTCAGGAATTGAATCCTCAATATCTCTGAGATATGCCTATACATATGTGTACACACACTTACAAGGACATATAAAAATCCTCCAAGGCAGGGTTGTACAGAGATAAGAACACACATATATACATATGTACCTGATACATACATGAATAAATATACATAGGTGTGTCTATGCCAAAGCCTTTGACCATGTGGATCACAATAAACTGTGAAAAATTCTGAAAGAGATGGGAATACCAGTCCACCTAACTTGCCTCTTGAGAAATCTGTATGCAGGTCAGGAAGCAACAGTTTAGAACTGGACATGGAACAACACACTGGTTCCAAATAGGAAAAGGAGTCCGTCAAGGCTGTATTTTGTCACCCTGCTTATTTAACTTATATGCAGAGTACATCATGAGAAACGCTGGACTGGAAGAAACACAAGCTGGAATCAAGATTGCCGGGAGAAATATCAATAACCTCAGATATACAGATGACACCACCCTTATGGCAGAAAGTGAAGAGGAACTAAAAAGCCTCTTGATGAAAGTGAAAGAGGAGAGTGAGAAAGTTGGCTTAAAGCTCAACATTCAGAAAATGAAGATCATGGCATCTGGTCCCATCACTTCATGGGAAATAGATGGGGAAACATTGGAAACAGTGTCAAACTTTATTTTTGGGGGCTCCAAAATCACTGCAGATCATTTTGTGGCAGTCAAAGTCTTTGATGATTTTGTGCAGCCGTGAAATTAAAAGACGCTTACTCCTTGGAAGAAAAGTTATGACCAACCTAGATAGTATATTCAAAAGCAGAGACATTACTTTGCCAATTAAGGTCT
>SJYX01015261.1:298344-317614 GCA_006410675.1 Oreotragus oreotragus | reverse complement strand
GATGCTTTTGAACTGTGGTGTTGGAGAAGACTCTTGAGAATCCCTTGGACTGCAAGGAGATCCAACCAGTCCATTCTGAAGGAGATCAACCATGAGATTTCTTGGAAGGAATGATACTAAAGCTGAAACTCCAGTACTTTAGCCACCTCATGAGAAGAATTGACTCATTGGAAAAGACTCTGATGCTGGGAGGAATTGGGGGCAGGAGAAGGGGACGACCGAGGATGAGATGGCTGGATGGCATCACAGACTTGATGGACGTGAGTCTGAGTGAACTCCGGGAGATGGTGATGAACAGGGAGGCCTGGAGTGCTGCGATTCATGGGGTCACAAAGAGTCGGACATGACTGAGTGACTGAACTGAACTGAACACATATATACGGAATTTAGAAAGATGGTAACAATAACCCTGTATGCAAGACAGCAAAAGAGACACAGATGTATAGAAAAGTCTTTTGGACTCTGTGGGAGAGGGAGAGGGTGGGATGATTTGGGAGAATGGCACTGAAACATGTATAATATCATATATGAAATGAAAAAAAATTTAAAAAGAAGATTTAGATCAGTAACAGGAAAAGAGAATAAACTATTCAATAAAGAGAAACCCTTTGGATTTGATTGTAATAGCTAACTTGTTACTGACATTTATAGCTTACATACTTTAATATTTTGATACTAAAGTACAGTAGGTATTATCTCTAATATTAAAGTGAATTGGGTATTATCTCTGTAAGAATAGAGATCTAAAAGAATTAGGGTCATTAGAAAATTTCTGAGGACTTGGTAGGTAATTTTAATTGATAAATAATATGTTTATTCATGTGTATTGGTATTACATTTTTTGTGTATATCCTAGATTTTTAAACTAGTTTTCTGTATATATGTCTTTTAATCCTTACAATGGGTTGTCTTTACAACCGATGTGGTATTTTAACATAAAATAGGCTTATTTCATAGATGCCAGAGTCTAATAATTTAAGAAATATTTTTAAACATACACAGGCATGTCAAATATAACATGAAACTTCCAACTGGAATAACAATGAACATAGTGAAGATGTTTGCCTTTGGTCTATTCCTGCCTGAACTTGAGTCCCTCTGGTTTCTTGGTAATAGTGCACCATGGTGGTCAACAGACACACCTGCACACCAGGGAGAGGGATTCAGAGAAGTCACTGACTTCTGTAAGCCCATTTATTATTCAATAAAATGGGGTTTATTATGGTACCCAGTTAAAGGTTATTATAGTGATTAAATTCGAAAATAAATGCAAAGAATTTAGTACTAGGCCTAACACACAGTAAGCACATGCATAAAATAACAGCTATTATTACTGAGACTGAGGGAGAGTTGAATCACACCTTCTCTTTTTTACAATCTGGCTTTGTTTAAACATAATGAGCTAAATCAGAAACACATATAAGCATATTTAGCAGTAATGCTTGGCACATATTAAGGCTTCAGATGAATTAAATAAGTCAGTGAAGATGACAACTTTAACCTATAGAGATGTCAGAGTTATTGCTGCATTATAGAAATGATAAGAAGAAATACACTTTAAGCATTATCTCATTTGAGAAATACTCCTGTGGATTCTGAGTAATATCAATTGAAATGGATTTTGCCTTGAACATCCAAACTGTATAGATGTGCTATCATGTTATTGACTGATAATGATCAGAAAGTATGTCCTCTTGGCTTAGCCTACCCACATTATGTGAACTAATTTCTATAGTTAATAGCTAATTGTCAGTTGGAACACTCTTTTCCCTGTACTTTTTGAAAATCCCTTGATCATTACATATAGGGACTATTATTTCATACTCCTGAATCTTTACCTTATATTATCTCCTATGCTAAATATGTCTTCTTTCTTCCCCTTGATAAACTCTTAACGTCACCAGTCCTGTAAATTCTCCTGGAGAGAACCTTTCACTGTCTCTTTCCTTCCCTAGTAGCTCATTACCAACGTCTGGTTGACAGAGCCCTTTTCTTCTGTGAGAACCAATGTGAGAGCTTCCTCTGAGACCAGGCTGAAACCTTTCTTTAAATGAGACCACATCCATATCTATCTATCCCCCTCTTATTCTGCTTTCTCCATTCCCCTTTCCCTGAGAACACTTGCTCTAGAGCTCATTTTCTCAAGAATCTCTGTCACAGGCTTTGCTTCTAGAAATTTTAACCAAAGCAACTTTTCTTTCTCTAGACCGATCCTTAGACATTAAACTCCATTAAGGACATGCCTAGTCTAATACCTCTGTCTGAAAGCAGAATGCATGGTATTGCATTGATTTAGCTGTCTTTCTTCCCTACCAAACTGAATTCCTTGAGAGAATGAACATTGTCATACAATCTTTGGATTCTTAATGCTTTGCGTAGTGCCTGGCATAGTCAGTTGCTAAATAAATATGATCCCTCTGTGTTAGCAATGAGATTGGATCTTTTTAAAATATACTCATTCAAATGCACAAGAATATTCACAAACACCTTTAAATATAAGGAGCAATACTTCAAGTACAATAAGATTCTGGTTTTGTTTAATCCTATACTGCTTTTAAAATTCAAAATATTTAGCTTTTATTAAACCTGTGACCTTTTGATAGGGATTCTCATGAACTAGATATGATACTCAATGGGAGAATATCACACATAAATTTGAAACTATAATGTATAAGTTTATATGTTATTATATATTTACAAGTTATATATGTGTGTGTGTATGTGATATATATATATATATACCACACATAAATTTGAAACTATCATGTATAAATTTATATGTTATTTTATTATATATTTACAAGTTATATATATATGTGTGTGTGTGATATATATATATATACCTGTCTCTTATACACATCTTAAATGCTGGAGAGGGTGTGGAGAAAAGGGAACCCTCTTATACTGTTGGTGGGAATGCAAACTTGTACAGCCACTATGGAAAACAGCATGGAGANATATATATATATATACCACACATAAATTTGAAACTATCATGTATAAATTTATATGTTATTTTATTATATATTTACAAGTTATATATATGTGTGTGTGTGATATATATATATACCACACATAAATTTGAAACTATAATGTATAAATTTATATGTTTATTATATATTTACATGTTTTTTATATATGTACCTAAAATAATGACAATATCTTAGTGAATGGTGAACTTAGGTTGAAATATAGAGTTCAGAATATATTTAATTTTGAACTGAAATTCCAAACAACATAAATAATGTGAGTTCATAAGTCATTTGATTGTCATCAAAAAGTATTTTGTTTTTAAGTTGGTATATGTTTATTTTTATGAACGTTGCTTTGTTTGAGGAAAAACCTGATTTTTGTAATCTATTTTAAGCTTTATTTTGAAAAAAATAAAAACAGGTATTAGCATTAGTAAAATAGGAAAGTAGAGAACTAATTTTATGGACACTTTTTAAAGCCATTTTGTTCTTACTAATATTATGGAAAATACTGTACTTAGGAGTTTAAATATTTCTATATAATTGCAATGGAAATAATATTCTATATTCATTGGTTAATTCTGTGGTTTATGATGATGTATAATAAATGCTTATTAACTATAATTGACTAGAAAGGACTAGGCAACCAGCATGCCTAATGACTAATTTGGGGTGTTTTGAGCAAGTGCTTATATATTTTCAGTAATGCTGTATTAAGATGACAACAACATTTTGGAAAGGAAATGAAGTACATTGATCATCACAAGCAGTATCTCAGGGTAGAGTATGTTTTCTCCTTTGTTTCCATCTTGATAATACAGCTTATTGTCCTTACTTTTGAAAAGCATTCTTATATTTAAAATATCTTATATAAATAAATTGAATAGGCAATTTTGCATCTATACTGTTAAATTTTTTTCTAATCACAATGAAGTACTAAAACTGTTTTGTTTTTTCTTGGCCATCCCCTGCCTTTGAGTGGAGCCTCTCAAAGTCTAATGAGTATGAATCACCTAGGATCTTCTTAAAACGCAACTTCTTACATGTGGATGCTGGCCTGAGAGTCTGCATTGCTAAAAGCAATTTTGCATCTATACTGTTAAATTTTTTTCTAATCACAATGAAGTACTAAAACTGTTTTGTTTTTTCTTGGCCATCCCCTGCCTTTGAGTGGAGCCTCTCAAAGTCTAATGAGTATGAATCACCTAGGATCTTCTTACAACGCAACTTCTTACATGTGGATGCTGGCCTGAGAGTCTGCATTGCTAAAAAACCCCAGAGTGATGCCAAGGCTGCAGGTCTGCAGGCCACACTTGAAGGAGCAAGGTCTGGGGTGCTTATCCTTTGGAGTCCCAGACTTAAGTCATGAATTCTTTTCATGAAATGTTGGATGACCCAAAGAGATGATGCCTCTGCCAGGCTACCGTGACCTTCTCTCCCTGACTTAGACCTCCAGCAGAGGCTTAGCATCATTTCAGGATTCATCTCTGATTCCACTGACTCTCCTCCAGGGATGGTGCCAAACCATAGACCACTTCAGCACTGATATGGTAACATACTGGCTTGCAGCAGCGGCTTTATCAAACTTTAGTGAACTTTTGTGACTACCCAGAAAGTGGAATTGGCACAAATGTATAGAAACTTTGCATGACAAGAAGGCAAGATAGTGGCAGTTTGACAAGTTTCTCTGCATGAAAACAAATTAAGATGCCTTAACAGCTCTGAAAAAGCTGTTCTTCTTGGCATTTTTACTTCTTCCGATGTTCTCCAAGCCTGTTATCTCAATTTCTTGTAAAGCTATACTTACAGCCCAGGAATTTCTTTAGTAGCCAAGTCACACTTCAGAGTTCTGTCAGTTGTGAATAACCCTCAGGATTTTTATTCCCTTGTCAAATGTGCCTGTATAGTATTCCAGCCATCACCCCCTTTCATGTCAATAAAACTTTTACTTTCTCAAGGCTTTCACAACTCTGATCTTATATCTTATCTTCCTACTGAATAAGATAGTACAGACAACCTCTTTTATATTCATTGACACAATAAACATTAATTATTAAATTCCCACTACAGGTATGATAGGTACCCAGGAAGATAGCAGGATTATTGTTCTGGCACTGCCCTCAGAGATCCTATAAGGTAGCAGAGAGGGAAAAAATATGTGTGTGAATTGAAAGGTGGAAAAGGAGAAGTGCTTCCGTGAGTTACAGATCACATACTGGGAGAAGGTGGCAAAGCTTGTGATGATTCCCAGCCCAGTACAGGACATGGGAGGGTCAGAGGCATTATGGCACAGATAGCTGGACTTTGAAAATGAGTAGAATTTAGAGGTGGGGGAGGGGCAGGAGCTAGGGTAACACACCATGGAGCTGGGAAACAAGGAATGCTGCTTGGGGAATAGGTCGTGTACTGTTTTTTCTTTTTCTTTTCTTTTGTTTTTTTTTTTTTTTGCGGTGGTTATAGCTATTGTATTTGAAGTGTGAAGAAAATAGACTGACACTAGACTGTGACTGGGTTATATTGGAAAGATGAGGGTTTAGACTTGCACTCACATTCCTCAAAGTCTTCTTTTACAGCTGAATGCAGTGAGGTACAAGGCGATGAGAGGACTGGCATGGGGTAAGAAAGCTTGCAAATGGCAGTACTGTATTTTTTTCCATTGGGAGTATAATTGCTTTACAATCTTGTGTTAGTTTCTGCTGTACGACGAAGTGAATGCGCTATATGTATAACATGTGTAACCTCCCTCTTGGACCTCCCTCCCACCCCACCTGAGTCATCAGAGAGCACCAAGCTGAGCCCCCTAAATACTGTAATATTAACATATGTATGTGGAATCTAGAAAAGTGTTACAGATAAACCTCATTCCAGGGCAGGAAGAGAGACACAGAAATAGAGAATGGACCTGTACACAAGAGAGAGAAGGGGCGGGGGGCGGGTGAGTTGAGAGATTAGGTCTGACCATACTGGACTTCGAACCTAGTATGTGGGCTCACAGTCCTGCCCTCAAAGATGGTGACATGGCATTACCCCTTACCTGCAGCCAAAGGCCCCAGCCACTCCTGGGGCTCAGAGAGAAGTTGAGAAAGTCTTCACGCCCCAGAGACAAAAGGGTAAAAGGCAACAGGTTTTTATCTAGAAAAAAAAAAAGATAGAGGGTATCATCTAACACTCGTTTGATTTTGTTTTAGGAGTTTTTCATTTTGAAATATCTGCATTCTGTGCAACTCTTTTTGATGTATTTCTATTTGTGTGAAATTGCAAACTTTTTTTCTCTACTCTTGCTTCAGGTGTATCCCTTTTTACAAGATATATGACTTGCCACCAAAAAACACAAATGAGTAAATTGCATTTGGCTAGCCATCATACTTAATTTTTTTTTCTTAAACTGTGTTATTACCTCCTAGGCACTTTCTACAGCACATTTGTTCAACATAGATAATACATCATCATGGCTTTTCACAGCAGAGAAGGGGATTTTAATGAAAATGCCACTTTTAATAAGAAACCTCAGTAAAACGTGGTCTTGGTAGTTCAGGCTGAGATATTAATGTCTGGCACTTTTTTCCCCAGAATTCAGTAACAAAAGAGTGAGAAGTTTGATCTGGAAAAACGCAGAAGATGTCAGGAAAATAATTGTCCTGAGATAGGATAGTGTATGCAAAGTAAAAGTCTCGGTATTTTCTGCATGGTATAATACTGTTTCTTCAAGGTGTTTTCTTTTTCTTATTGCTACCAAGCCTCAAAGTTAAAGATAAGATAAACAGCTCAAACTAATTAAGTCAAGCATATCTGAATAAATATTGGCTCAGAGGTTAAAGCGTCTGCCTCCAATGTGGGAGACCTGGGTTCGATCCCTGGGTCGGGAAGATCCCTTGGAGAAGGAAATGGCAACCCACTCCAGTATTCTTGCCTAGAGAATCCCATGGACGGAGGAGCCTGGTAGGCTACAGTCCACTGGGTCGCAAAGAGTCGGACACGACTGAGCGACTTCACCTAGGAAATTTTAATGAAAAAAATCAAACTTTATGGTTTTAGATTTGTTTATAGAAAAAGAAAAATAGACAAAAATTTAAAAACCCTCACTGTTCTGTTCTAAAGAGGTTTCTCCCCACAGTAAAGGAAACCTGAGTATCTCAATTTTTAAATATAGGAAAGTGAAAGTGAAAGTGAAGTCACTCAGTCGTGTCTCTTTGTGACCCCGTGGACTGTAGCCCACCAGGCTCCTCTGTCCACGGGATTCTCCAGGCAAGAATACTGGAGTGGGTTACCATTTCCTTCTCCAGGGGATCTTCCCAACCCAGGGATCGAACCTGGATCTCCCACATTGCAGGCAGCCGCTTTAACCTCTGAGCTATAGGAAATCCTCCAAATGTACATTTCCACATTTTTTCCCCCTGAAACCCAACCAAGTGGCCATATAGACTGTTCAGGCTATATATAAATAGTCTCCTGAATAGGATGGATAATACCTTCCCATTTTCAGAAAGCATAAATGAGGAGGAAAGGCAAGAGAGTTTGAAGTAAAGTCATTTATTCATTCATGCAATGTAGAGTGTGTCAGGTGACAATACTCTGCATCAGGTCATGCAAAGCAGAGACACAATGTAGAAAGACCGACAGGGCCCATGCTTGAAGGCTCTGGAAGTCAAGCAAACAGACTGGGTTGTATTCTCAGCCTAGAGCCTTCAGAGTATAGACATGTCCTTATTCGCGGAGAAAAGGACCTGGCAGGAAAGGATGGGCAGATGTAAGCACAGATATGCTGTAAAACCTGGCAAAACTAAGGTACAGAGCTCAGGGAGCACTTAGCATGCTGTTGGTCTGCACAGAGATTGCGAGTTTCACAAAGAAGTGGCTATGTCAGTTTTATGTACAGTTGCCTTATTCCCAGTTAAGCATGTGAAGATCTGGCTGGCTGGCACTTCTTATGTACTGACTGTCCCAACTCTCAGCTTGGTAATTGGTAATAGTCATCCTGAAGCTTTTAAAAATTTTTCTACAAAACAATTTTAATTCCTTGTTAAATATACTTTGTACTCCACTTGATGGCATCCAGTCCCATCACTTCATGGGAAATAGATGGGAAAACAGTGGAAACAGTGTCAGACTTTATCTTTTTGGGCTCCAAAATCACTGCAGATGGTGACTGTAGCCATGAAATTAAAAGACACTTACTCCTTGGAAGGAAAGTTATGACCAACCTAGATAGCATATTCAAAAGCAGAGACATTACTTTGCCGACTAAGGTCCGTCTAGTCAAGGCTATGGTTTTTCCTGTGGTCACATATGGATGTGAGAGTTGGACTGTGAAGAAGGCTGAGTGTTGAAGAATTGATGCTTTTGAACTGTGGTGTTGGAGAAGACTCTTGAGAGTCCCTTGGACTGCAAGGAGATCCAACCAGTCCATTCTGAAGGAGATCAGCCCTGGGATTTCTTTGGAAGGAATGATGCTAAAGCTGAAACTCCAGTACTTTGGCCACCTCATGCGAAGAGTTGACTCACTGGAAAAGACTCTGATGCTGGGAGGGATTGGGGGAAGGAGGAGAAGGGGACGACTGAGGATGAGATGGCTGGATGGCATCAACTATGCAATGGACGTGAGTCTGAGTGAACTCCGAGAGATGGTGATGGACAGGGAGGCCTGGAGTGCTGCGATTCATGGGGTTGCAAAGAGTCAGACACAACTGAGTGACTGAACTGAAATGAACTGATAGAATTGATAGCTATTACCGATTTTAAATGAGTTGTAGTAAATTACTACTGAATTATACCAACTAAAACAAACAAGAAAAAAACAGGCAAAAGAAGAAAGAAAGTAGGAAGTCTAATACTACTTTTTATCAAAGTTGCACATCACAAATTCTCAAAAACATCTCTCTCCCAGGAGGGCAAGAATAGGGTTGTTTTGAATGATAGAAATTTTACAGCATCTCAACATACTGACCCAGAAGAGGGAATAAATATATTGGTTGGATTATGGTAGAATTCTCAAAAGTGCATGAAACCAGATTTATACATTGTGAAACCCATAGATCACAGTTATATTAGTGCTGTGATAGTGAAAACATAAATTTTTCATCAAGATAAAAATCAAAGAAAATCTGAATGTCTTCTTGGGGAAAGATTATTCTCCTGTGTCTGAGATCATCTTATCCATTCTTACTGTCTTTTTCACTCTATGTCAGTGACAGTCATTGTCAGAGACCTTGGTATTTCAAATGTGGTAGGTTGTACTTATAACATTTTTGGTAATATATATATTTTAAGATACCAATACAATATACTAATGCATATATATGGAATTTAGAAAGATGGTAATGATAACCCTGTATGTGAGACAGCAAAAGAGACACAGATGTATAGAACAGACTTTTGGACTCTGTGGGAGAGGGAGAGGGTGGGATGATTTGGGAGAATGGCATTGAACCATGTATAATATCATATAAGAAATGAATTGCCAGTCCAGGTTTGATGCAGGATACAGGATGCTTGGGGCTGGTGCACTGGGATGACCCAGAGGGATTGTACGGGGAGGGAAGTGGGTCGGGGGTTCAGGATGGGGAACACGTGTATACCTGTGGTGGATTCATGTTGATGTATGGCAAAAGCAATACAATATTGTAAAGTAATTAGCCTCCAATTAAAATAAATAAATTTAAATTTATNATTGATAGCTATTACCGATTTTAAATGAGTTGTAGTAAATTACTACTGAATTATACCAACTAAAACAAACAAGAAAAAAACAGGCAAAAGAAGAAAGAAAGTAGGAAGTCTAATACTACTTTTTATCAAAGTTGCACATCACAAATTCTCAAAAACATCTCTCTCCCAGGAGGGCAAGAATAGGGTTGTTTTGAATGATAGAAATTTTACAGCATCTCAACATACTGACCCAGAAGAGGGAATAAATATATTGGTTGGATTATGGTAGAATTCTCAAAAGTGCATGAAACCAGATTTATACATTGTGAAACCCATAGATCACAGTTATATTAGTGCTGTGATAGTGAAAACATAAATTTTTCATCAAGATAAAAATCAAAGAAAATCTGAATGTCTTCTTGGGGAAAGATTATTCTCCTGTGTCTGAGATCATCTTATCCATTCTTACTGTCTTTTTCACTCTATGTCAGTGACAGTCATTGTCAGAGACCTTGGTATTTCAAATGTGGTAGGTTGTACTTATAACATTTTTGGTAATATATATATTTTAAGATACCAATACAATATACTAATGCATATATATGGAATTTAGAAAGATGGTAATGATAACCCTGTATGTGAGACAGCAAAAGAGACACAGAGGTATAGAACAGTCTTTTGGACTCTGTGGGAGAGGGAGAGGGTGGGATGATTTGGGAGAATGGCATTGAACCATGTATAATATCATATAAGAAATGAATTGCCAGTCCAGGTTTGATGCAGGATACAGGATGCTTGGGGCTGGTGCACTGGGATGACCCAGAGGGATTGTACGGGGAGGGAAGTGGGTCGGGGGTTCAGGATGGGGAACACGTGTATACCTGTGGTGGATTCATGTTGATGTATGGCAAAAGCAATACAATATTGTAAAGTAATTAGCCTCCAATTAAAATAAATAAATTTAAATTTATAAAATAAATAAAATAATTTCTTTATCATTAAAGTACTGACAAGGCAGACTTATGAAAAGGGCATTGGATAAACTACAAGGATAATAAGACACACCTATCACATCTGCTAGCTCACCATGTCATTAATTTATTCACAAAGAAATTGAATTAGATGATTATCACAAGTCCTTTTAAATGTAATGTTTTTATAATCCTAGTTATCAATAGATGCTCTATTTCTGAATGCTTTTAGAATTTTTGGCTTTCTATTTTTACAGGTGTATATATATATATATATATCCCTAATACTTATAAATAGGTCTTACTGAAATTGTGGATCTCGTAGCCCATGCAAAGAGAAAACAAAAAATTACAAGTTTAGAGAGCTCCATATCCTAGTCTTTCTGGGCTTAAGAAAATTCAGAAAAGAGTATGACAAATTATTGAATTAGCAAGACATTAAAATTATCTTTTCCTTTTTATTATCCCAGCTACCTAATTCCTCTTATTTTTCTGGAGGAAATGAAGACCATATTATCTTTCATCTAAGACACACAGATCAACCTATTATACCTAATAGTTTTTTTTCTGTAGGTGAAAGGTAGACAACTTAGCTAAAGGCAGAAGAAAACCTTTGTGCCCCTTTACAAGACTTTGAGATCCCAGAGGATCAAGAAGTTTAAAAAAATGGAAGGACCCTTGGTCTCGGTTAGATTTAAGAGTCTTTGTGATCATATCCAAAGCTCTGTGAAGGATTTAAGTAGCATTATATATATGGAAGAAAGAAAGACTTTCTAAGCTGAGAATTCCCAATACTGCAGTTTATTTAAAAATATACTTTGCTTTCAAGTTTGCGTGCATGTGTGCTAAGTTACTTCAGTCCTATCCAACTCTTTGTGACTCCATAGACTGTAGCCCACCAGGCTTGTCTGTCCATGAAATTCTCCAGGCAGGAATACTGGAGTGGGTTGCCATTTCCCACTTTCAAATTTGGGTCAGGCATTAATGATTCTCCATGTTCTTACTTGGACAGAAAAAGAGTATGTAAATAGAAATCATCTATTTAGACATCTGAGTGTCTTCACTAATAGACATCTGCGAGTCTTCACAAATATATCTAGATGAGCTTTTTCCAAGCTATTTTCCTAAGAGTATTCCAAGAGATTCGAGAGTACTGAATGAGATGATGAAAGGCATCAACTTAACACAATATCAGAAATACAGTCCGTGTGCAATAAATGTTATTCATCTTTATTGCCATTGATATACTGTGCTTTTGAAAAGGCAAGAGAGCTTTGTGACGAAATCACATACAATTTAGTTCATCTCCCACTTCATTATTAGCATGTGAAAGTTTCTGAATAATTTGTTTAAATATTTAATTTTTTAACAGAGTTGTTTTCATGGAATGAAATATCAGTTGGGAAATATCAATCTAGCAGTAGCTCTTGAATGAGAACATTTCCATTCCCTGTGTGTGTCCTGACTTCCCACTTCATGTCTGGGCTTCAGTAAATACAAAGAAATTAGAGATAGGACTAATATTCACAAAATAAGCTAGCCTATAATCATATGCTGGAGTGTTTAATACTGAATGCAGTTATTGGTGTGAGGTGAGAATGGATTTGAGACTAACAGTCTAATTTTCATGACATGAAAATGGGAGTCTTATAGGAGAGGTTGAATTTAAGTGTGCCTCAAGAATTCCACCATATGCAAAGATACAGACATAGGAAAGATCCCCCAAAAAACAAGGAAAACTTCAGTGATTAGCAACATTGCTTTCTACAATACAAAGCAGAAAGGTGAGGTGATGTAAGCAATGCTTTATCGAGATACCTTTGGAAAGAGACTGGCTGGTCGACTTGAAACTAGAAGACACAGGAGAAAGGGAAGGTCTTCAAGTTGTCATCACAGAAATCCTAGCCCATGGGAAACTAAAGCAGCTGAGTGGTGGAGTGGAGTGTTTCTGGATCCATGTGTTGTAGTCACATTCATCTTACCAGTTCCTGTGTGAACCTGGGCATGTCTGTGAAGGTCGACTTGAAACTAGAAGACACAGGAGAAAGGGAAGGTCTTCAAGTTGTCATCACAGAAATCCTAGCCCATGGGAAACTAAAGCAGCTGAGTGGTGGAGTGGAGTGTTTCTGGATCCATGTGTTGTAGTCACATTCATCTTACCAGTTCCTGTGTGAACCTGGGCATGTCTGTGAACCTTCAGTGACAGATTTTCATCCATTGAATGAGGACAGGAATGTTGTCTATGCCATAAAGTTATCGCAAGGTATAAATGAAGTACATGAAACTGTTAGAAGAGCACCTGCTGCATAATTAATGTGCAGTAAATAAGTTAGCTCTGGTTAACTGTGATGGCACGGAAAGAAAGAAACAACATTCCAAGATGCTAATTAAATAGAGTGTGTAACCAGTCCCGTTACTTCATGGCAAACAGAAGGGAAAAAAAAAATGGAAGCAGTGACAGATTTTATTTTCCTGGGTTCCAAAATCACTGGGGATGGTGACTACAGCCATAAAATTAAAAGACACTTGCTCTTTGGAAGGAAAGCGATGACAAACCTAGACTACATATCAAAAAGCAGACACGTCACTTTGCTGACAAAGATCCATATAGTCAAAGTTATGGTTTTTCCAGTAGTCATATGCAGATGTGAGAGTTAGATCATAAAGAAGGTTGAGTGCTGAAGAATTGTTGCTTTCGAATTGTGGTGCTAGAGAAAACCCTTGAGAGTCCCTTGGATAGCAAGGAGATCAAACCAGTCAATCCTAAAGGAAATCAGTCCTGAATATTCACTGGAAGGACTGATGTTTAAGCTCCAATACTGTGGCCACCTGACGTGAAGAGCTGATTCATTGGAAAAGACCCTGATGCTGGGATAGAGTGAAAGCAAAGCAAAGGGAGAAGGAGGCAGCAGAGGATGAGATGGTTGGATAGCATCACCGACTCAGTGGACATGAATTTGAGCCAACTGTGGGAGATGGTGAAAGACAAAGAAGCCTAGCATGCTGCAGTCCATGGGGTCACAAAGTAGGACACCACTTAGCCACTGAACAACAATAAACCTATTGTAGTATGGGAGATAGCCCAGTCTATCCTCTATCAGTCTCGTACTCCCTCCGATATTGCTACCTCCCCTTCGCACTCCACACAATCAGTCTCTCCACTGCAGCCTGATTTGCTTTTCTAAAATGCAAATTGGATGCGTACACTCCCCATTTCAGGGGCTCTCTATTGCCCACCCCCCAGGATGAAATCCAACAGCCTTGACATAGATTTCAGGGCCCTGTTTGTCCTGACCCACCCATCTAGTTTTGTCTTGTCTTCCACCACTCCCTTCCCCACAATCCACATGCCTGAAAATGCCATGAACTCCTGCTATACTTAGGGGAATGCCCACATGTAGGAATATCCTCCTTCCCTTCTTTGTCTGGTTATACAGATTATTGTAGGGCTATAATATATATTTAAAGATGTGGAAACCTTTGTAATTGTACGTAAGGATAACCAAAGAGTGACTTGAAAGAAGGTGATGCAGAGCAGCAAGCCAAAAGAAAGCTTTAATTTTAAGATCTGGGTTGTCTTCATTACACTGTAGATTAAAGGTGTGATCATCCCATGCTCTTTCAGAGTTATATGTGCATTTTCCCTTATGCTACACTCTTTAAAAGTGATCTGTATTAAAAGAATAAATGGATATATGGAAAAAAGTCTCCCTGCCAAGCCATTGAGTGTCCTGCAGCCACTCACTATCAGTTTACTGTGAATTCTTCCAGAAAAAATTTGTACCTTCTGAGACAACTATATGTATATGAAATTCCCACTTAAACAGAAATGTTTGGCTTGTTACGGTATCAAATTTGTCAATGTTTTTTGAATTACATTTCAGAATTATACTTTACTTACTCTAAGACAGCAGAAAAAAATTCTCATTTCAGCTATTACATATATGGATTCTTTTTATATTTAAAGTCCGATACTTTGGTATAGAAGATGTGGGTCTAATCTAACTTTTTCAGAAGGTTTTTCTATTTCTTTAATAAATTCATTATTTTGCTACAGTTTTGCAATGTTCCTTGAATCTTAACTGTGGTCCTAAATGGGTCTGTATTTCTTATTACATTGATCAGTTTTTCTAGTCATGGCCATTGTCATTCTTGCTATTACTTATGCATTATAAAATGTTTTAATATCTGCAAAGGACAGTCATTTCTTATTACAAGACTTTTTTTCAGGAGTTTCCTTTTCAAAAAATTTTTATTTTTACTTTATTTTACTTTACATTACTGTATTGGTTTTGGCATACATTGACATGAATCCATCATGGGTGTACATGAACTCCCAAACACGAACCCCACCCCACCCCACCTCCCACCCCACATCATCCCTCCGGATCATCCCCATACACCAGCCCCAAACATCCTGCATCCTATATCGAACATAGACTAGCAATTCTTGCTTCTTATTTTTTTTAATGAATTTTAGTATTATCTTGTCTGGATCAGAAAAAAAAACAAAACATGTAATGTTATAAAAAGGGCATTAAATCTAAGGATTAATTTTTAGATAGTTAACACCTTTATAATGTTGCATCTTCTCCAAGAAAACAGTATATATTCCTATTTTTTTCATTGTTCATATTGTGGATTTAAATATTTCTACACGTGAATGTTGTACATTCCTATATAGTTTGTCTTGTTATGGATTTTAATGAAGCATTTAATCAATAACTTTTAACTAGTGCTTGTGCATAAAATTGAGCTCTCTAGCCTAACCAAAATGCAAACAGTCAAGCTAAGTCTAAAAGGGAAATTAAAGGGATTTAATCAGTCCTGGGTGTTCTTGGAAGGACTGATGCTAAAGCTGAAATTCCAATACTTAGGCCACCTCATGCGAAGAGTTGACTCATTGGAAGAGACTCTGATGCTGGGAGGGACTGGGTGCAGGAGGAAAAGGGGACGACAGAGGATGAGATGGCTGGATGGCATCACCATCCTGGGTGTTCTTGGAAGGACTGATGGTAAAGCTGAAATTCCAATACTTAGGCCACCTCATGCGAAGAGTTGACTCATTGGAAGAGACTCTGATGCTGGGAGGGACTGGGTGCAGGAGGAAAAGGGGACGACAGAGGATGAGATGGCTGGATGGCATCACCGACTCAAAGGATGTGAGTCTGAGTGAATTCCGGGAGTTGGTGATGGACAGGGAGGCCTGGCATGCTGCAATTCATGGGGTTGCAAAGAGTCGGACTGAGCGACTGAACTGAATCAGACACTGCCACTCTCAGAAAGTACCTGGGAAAAAGATCCTCCAGATATATTCACATAAGCCCTCAGGGTATGATTTCTGTTTGTTGTATTGCTCAGTTCATAAGTTGTGTCTGACTCTTTGCTACCCCACGGACTGCAGCACACCAAGATTCCCTGTCCTCTACCATCTCCCAGAGTTCTCTCAAACTCATGTCCATTGAGTCGGTGATACCATCCAACCATCTCATCCTCTGTCACCCCATTCTCCTCCTGCCTTCAGTCTTTCCCAGCATCAGGGTCTTTTCCAAGGAGTTGGCTCTTGACATTAATTGGCCAAAGTATTGAAGCTTCAACTTCAGCATCNACCATCTCATCCTCTGTCACCCCATTCTCCTCCTGCCTTCAGTCTTTCCCAGCATCAGGGTCTTTTCCAAGGAGTTGGCTCTTGACATTAATTGGCCAAAGTATTGAAGCTTCAACTTCAGCATCAGTCCTTCCAATTAATATTCAGGACCGATTTCCTTTAGGATTGACTGGTTTGATCTCCTTGAGGTCCAAGGGACTCTCAAGAATCTTCTCCAACACCACAGCTCAAAAGCATCAATTCTTTGGGGCTCAGCTTTCTTAACAGTCCGACTCTCACACCCATACATGACCACTGGAAAAACCATAGCTTTATTTTCATATTGTAAATAAGAGTGATTAGGCTAATTGTGCTGAGGTGAAAATAGCCCCAAAGTAGCCCCAAATATTTACTACTTACACAATATTGACTCATGTAAGAACACCCACAGAATAAGAACTAGGTGAGTGAAGCAGTGTGTATAAATTAAACATGGTATTTGGCAAGGAAGGGGTACACTAATATTCAAGTGTTCTTCTGTATAATTTAATGCTAGTAAGGAAGTCCCCTTCACTTCTGTAAGAATTAGTAGATTTGCACTAAAAAAAATGGGACTTTATGAATAGCTAAGAAAAGAAGAGAAGATAAAGGCAAAGGAGAAAGGGAAAGATATACCAAACTGAATGCAGAGCTCCAGAGAATAACAGGAAAGGTAAGAAAGTCTTCTTAGTGAACAATGCAAAGAAATAGAGGAAAACAATTGAATGGGAAAAACTAGAGATCTCTTCAAGAAAACTGGAGATACCAAGGGAATGTTTCATGCAAAAATGGACACAGTAAAGGACAGAAATGATAAGAACCTAAGAGAAGTGATCAAGAAGAGGTGGCAAGAATACAGAGAAGAGCTATACAAAAAAGATCTTAATGTCCCAGATCCCCACAATGGTATAGTCACTCACCTATAGCCAGGCATCCTGGAGTGTGACCTCAGGTGGGCCTTAGGAAGCATTACTATAAACACAGCTATTGGAGATGATTGAATCCCAGTTGAGCTATTTCAAATCCTAAAAGATGATGCTGTTAAAGTACTGCACTCAATCTGCCAGAAAATTTGGAAAACTCAGCAGTGGCCACAAGATCGGAAAATCTCAGTTTTCATTCCAATTTCAAAGAAAATCAGTGCTAAAGAATGTTCAAATACTGTATAGTGAAGTCGCTCAATCATGTCCGACTCTTTGCAACCCCATGGACTGTAGCCTACCAGGCTCCTCCCTCCATGGGATTCTCCAGGCAAGAGTACTGGAGTGGGTTAGCTGTACTCATTTCACATGCTGATAAGGTTATGCTCAAAATCCACAAGCTGGATTTAGAAAAGACTGAGGAACCAGAGATCAAATTTCCAACATATGCTGGATCATAGAAAAAGCAAGGGAAATTCAGAAAAACATCTATTTCTGCCAAATTGACTATTCTAGATCATTTGTATGGATCACAACAAACTGTGGAAAATTCTGAAAGAGATGAGAATACCAGACCACCTTACCTGTCTCCTGAGAAACCTGTGTGCAGGTCAAGAAGGAACAGTTAGAACTACATGGAACAACAGACTGGTTCCAAATTCCTTGAGAAAGGAGTATGTCAGGGCTGCATATTGTCACCCTGCTGCTGCTGCTGCTGCTAAGTCACTTCAGTCGTGTCCGACTCTGTGCGACCCCAGAGACAGCAGCCCCCCAGGCTCCCCTGTCCCTGGGATTCTCTAGGCAAGAACACTGGAGTGGGTTGCCATTTCCTTCTTCAATGCATGAAAGTGAAAAGTGAAAGTGAAGTCACTCAGTCGTGTCCGACTCCTAGCGACCCCACGGACTGCAGCCTACCAAGCTCCTCCGTCCGTTGGATTTTCCATGCAAGAGTACTGGAGTGGGTTGCCATTGCCTTCGTC
Organism: Oreotragus oreotragus; assembly: GCA_006410675.1. Classification (NCBI taxonomy): domain Eukaryota; kingdom Metazoa; phylum Chordata; class Mammalia; order Artiodactyla; family Bovidae; genus Oreotragus; species Oreotragus oreotragus. The sequence goes on along the minus strand of SJYX01015261.1, from coordinate 299,500 downwards.
ACCCTAGTTATTTCATTTCTATAAAAACTATATCACACAACATCCTGGGCTGAATGAAATCACAAGCTGGAATCTAGATTCCTGGGAGAAATATCAACAACCTCAGATATACAGATGATATTACCATAACTGCATAAAGTGAAGAGAAACTAAAGAGCCTCTTGATGAGGATTGAAAAGGAGAGTGAAAAAGCTGGCCTAAAATTCAACATTCAAAAAACTAAGGTCATGTCATCCAGTCTGATCACTGCATGACAAATAGATGGGAGAATATGGAAACAGTGAAGATTTTATTTTCTTGAGCTCCAAAAAAAATATTGCAGATATTGACTGCAGCCATGAAATTAAAAGATGCTTGTGCCTTGGAAGAAAAGCAATGACAAACCTAGACAGCGTATTAATATCACCAAAACTACCATTTAACAGAAAAAAGTGTAATCATTTTTTAAAATCCAGATGCATATCAGCTTTATCTTCACATTTTTTTGAAAAATACAAATGCCCAGGTATTGTTGTTTTCTCCAGAGCTCCAGATACGTTTCTAATGAGTAGCCATGTTTAACAACAACTGGACTGTATGATGATCTTTTACTTGGCTGTTTCATATTCTGGGCTCCCATTTAAGTTAACTTATGTTTCCCAGATTATCCATCTCCTTCTTTCGATATTCTTTCCCAAGGCTTTATCAAGCATAGTAGAAAAGCTTTTGTATACATATATGTAAATATTATATATAATATATATATTTTAGAAGGCATGGATTTTTGCCTAATTAAAATAATTATGACACTTTGATTCTATTTGATTTTATATGAATAGAATGCTAGATTTCTAAATTAAAAAAATAAGCAACAAAGTTTTACTGTATAGCACAGGGACTTCTAGTCAATATCTTATAATAACCTATAATAGAAAATAATTTCAAAAATAATATATGTATATATGTATAACTGAATTACCTTGCTATATACCTGAGGCATTGTAAGTCAACTATACTTCAAATATATATATATAAAGAAAAAAAGATTAAAAAAATAAAGCAGAGACATCACTTTGATGACAAATGTCTGTATAGTCAAGGCTATGGTTTTTCCAGTGATCACATATGGATGTGAGAGTTGGACTGTAAAGAAGGCTGATCACCAAAGAATTGATGC
>SJYX01015261.1:275456-293408 GCA_006410675.1 Oreotragus oreotragus | reverse complement strand
TTGATGCTTTTGAACTGTGGTGCTGGAGAAGACTCTTGAGAGTCCCTTGGACTGCAAGGAGATCCAACCAGTCCATGCTTGGGGCTGGTGTATGGGGATGATCTGGAGGGATGATGTGGGGTGGGAGGTGGGAGGGGGGTTCATGTTTGGGAGTTCATGTAAAAAATAAATAAATAAATGAATGGAAAAAAAAAAGAACCTGAAAAAAAAATAAAGGAGATCATTCCTGGGTGTTCATTGGAAGGACTGATTTTGAAGCTGAAACTCCAATACTTGGGCCACCTCATGTGAAGAACTGACTCGTTTGAAAAGACCCTAATGGTGGAAAAGATTTAGACGGGAGGAGAAGGGGTCAACAGAGGATGAGATTTTGGATGGCATCACCAATGGACATGAGTTTGAGTAAATTCCGGGAGTTGGTGATGGACAGGGAGGCCTGGTGTGCTGAGGTTCACGGGGTCGCAAAGAGTCGGACACAACTGAGAGACTGACCTGAACTGATACTGGGATTAAAATTTTTAAAAAAGTTTGAGAACCAGTGGTTTATACATACTTTGCTCTAGGCTATTAAAAGGTATTGATTTTAGGCACATGGGTTGACTCTGGAAAGTCTAAACTATATGATTTTTTTTAACTTTTTTTTTTAATTTTTATTTTTACTTTATTTTACTTTACAGTACTGTATTGGTTTTGGCATACATTGACATGAATCCATCATGGATCTTGCCTCAGAAAAACCAGATAGTTGAAGTGGCAGCTGAGACAGTTGTGTTTTGCCTACATTCTTGAACGTCCTTCATGAAGATTCATTTCCCTATATGATGAACTAATACTGAAGGACTTTGCTCATCAACTCTACTTTCTGCCTAGTAGTTAGATGCATTCATCATGGAAATGGAAGGAAAGGCTTTATAAAGTCATCCCTAAGCTATATCATTACATCTTAGCATACAACTCATAAAAGTGACAATTATATCTAAACTGAAAATGAAACCTATTCCAAAATGTTCTGAAATATTCATTAGAGAAAAACTAAAAGAAATTCTGTTTCATGTTTGATATAAAAAAAGATTGTGCTTATCTACATTTTCCTTTTGTTGAAATATAGACAATTTACAAATTGTATTAGTTTCAGATGTATAGCAAGGTGATTCAGTTATATATACATGCCATCCAGTAGGTTCTTGTTTATCTATTTAATATATATAGTAGTGTGCATCTGTATATCCCAAACTCCTAATTTGTCTTTTCCCCTTTCTTTCTCCTTTGATAACCATAAGTTTGGTTTCCATATCCGTGGGTCTATTTCAGTTTTGTGAATAATTCTTACATACCATTTTTTAGATTCCACATATAAGTGATATCATATGATCTTTGTCTTTTTCTGTCTGGCTTACTTCATACTTAGTATGATAATCTCCAGGTCTATAAGTATTGCTGCAAATGGTGATATTTCATTTTTTATGACTGAGTAACATTCCATTATATATATACACATATCATCTCTATCCAGTTATCTGTTGATGAACATTTAGGTTGCTTCCATGTTTCATGACTTGACTATTATAAATACTGCCTCTATGAACATTGGGGTGCATGTTACTTTTCAATTTATGTTTTTCTCTGGATATATGTCCAGGAGTGGGATTACAGGATCATATCTATAGTTTATATTCAGTGGAATGCACTGCTTTATTTCACTTTCCTAATGCATCCTTGAAGTTCAAATTGCCTTGGCCCTCTTCAATCGAGAAAACCCCATGTAGCTGGTCTAACGAGTATGGTGTATTTAAATGAAAATATAAAGCACACTAGGAAAAAGACATCAAATGTATTTTAATGTCAGAACCTCGTCTATCAAATTGCCAGCCACAATTGTGGCATAGATTTTTAGGTTTGTGTAGAAAGAAGAATCTTTTGCTGAAGTAATTCCATACCGAGACAACTCTTTATTTGGGAAGTTCTGTTAGTCTAGAGATTGTATTCAAAGGCCAGCAAAAGATTCAGGATGGTAAACAATATGCCTTTTTGTTCATGAACAAGTTCTATCACCATATTATACCTGTCAAACAATTTTAAATCCAAAACAGGGAGGCAGAAATTCAAATGTTCTTTTATCACAAAATGCAATTTTCCTTCCGTCTTCATGCTTCAGGGTAGTTACTCGGGACCCACAGGCAAGCACTGTGGGTGCCAGTGGATGGAGCATAGGTCTGAATCACTAGAGGTATTTTTTAAATTATTTTGGCCTTCCCTAGAAATTTCTGCAGGCTCTTCCTTTTGCCAACTGCCTGCCCTGACACTCGACACCTCTAATGACAGCCTTAGTGAGCCTCTATGAGGGTTGTTACTCTCTGGTGTCTAGGTATAAAATAGAGCCTTTCATTTCTCTAGTATGAAAGGTATTGTATTCAAAAGTAACTCTTGCTTTTTTCTATTGCCTTATATCTGAACTACATCCTTGTCAAGTTCAAATTTGGAGATGGTCAGAGAAGTGTTCTCTGAAGCTTTGCTGTTCAGAGTGCAGAGCAGTCAGGGCTGATCAAGTGCACCTTAACGTGCAATCTCGCCCTAGGAATGAGAGTGGATTTAGCTCATTCCAAAAGGGGCAGTACATGGGAGAGCTGTTATATTTGCCAGAATGGCCCCAATTGAGCTTTTTCTACCTTTCTCTTCTCTCAGACACTAGAGTTTAATTCAATGATGGAAGTCAGGTTTCAGAATGTTTTTAGGGCAGTTGCAAGTGGAAACTTTCCCAGGGCAAAGAAATAATTGAGCTCTAAAGCCCAAAAGACATTGTTTTAGTGGAACTATTTTTGCTGTAAACTAATGATCAGAGTTTCATGTAGAAGGAAGAAAGAGGGAAAGGGTTGAGACATAAATGTACTGCACTAGCTATTTAGACTTCATATGTATGTGTCTGAAGATGTAACTGAGGCCTGTGCAGGGTACTTTTGGTGGTAGTCTAAAATGCATTGCTGCTAAAGCTATGGCCTCCCCCCAGACCAGATGCATAGGAATACCTGGGAGCTAGACAAACATGCAGAGTCTCAGGCCCCACCCCAGGGCTCCTGAGTCAGAATCTGCAGTCTTAGCAAGATCTCCAGGTGACTCATGTGCACGCTGAAGCCTTTGAATGTGTGGTTGAAGTGACATTGCTCTCCTGCTATTAGAATACTTGCTAAAGTTAATAGCTCCAAAGATGTAACAACTGAAGGAAAAGGGATGAATTCTTTGCACTCGTTCCCAGATTACACCTGGTAGTGCAGGACCTGAAGGTCTTCCTGCTGTTTTCTTGCACCAACAGAGTAAGAAAGGGTCTGTTTCCATTTCATTGTCAGTTCTGGGCATTATTATTTTTAGTGTGAAATANCATTTCCCTATATGATGAACTAATACTGAAGGACTTTGCTCATCAACTCTACTTTCTGCCTAGTAGTTAGATGCATTCATCATGGAAATGGAAGGAAAGGCTTTATAAAGTCATCCCTAAGCTATATCATTACATCTTAGCATACAACTCATAAAAGTGACAATTATATCTAAACTGAAAATGAAACCTATTCCAAAATGTTCTGAAATATTCATTAGAGAAAAACTAAAAGAAATTCTGTTTCATGTTTGATATAAAAAAAGATTGTGCTTATCTACATTTTCCTTTTGTTGAAATATAGACAATTTACAAATTGTATTAGTTTCAGATGTATAGCAAGGTGATTCAGTTATATATACATGCCATCCAGTAGGTTCTTGTTTATCTATTTAATATATATAGTAGTGTGCATCTGTATATCCCAAACTCCTAATTTGTCTTTTCCCCTTTCTTTCTCCTTTGATAACCATAAGTTTGGTTTCCATATCCGTGGGTCTATTTCAGTTTTGTGAATAATTCTTACATACCATTTTTTAGATTCCACATATAAGTGATATCATATGATCTTTGTCTTTTTCTGTCTGGCTTACTTCATACTTAGTATGATAATCTCCAGGTCTATAAGTATTGCTGCAAATGGTGATATTTCATTTTTTATGACTGAGTAACATTCCATTATATATATACACATATCATCTCTATCCAGTTATCTGTTGATGAACATTTAGGTTGCTTCCATGTTTCATGACTTGACTATTATAAATACTGCCTCTATGAACATTGGGGTGCATGTTACTTTTCAATTTATGTTTTTCTCTGGATATATGTCCAGGAGTGGGATTACAGGATCATATCTATAGTTTATATTCAGTGGAATGCACTGCTTTATTTCACTTTCCTAATGCATCCTTGAAGTTCAAATTGCCTTGGCCCTCTTCAATCGAGAAAACCCCATGTAGCTGGTCTAACGAGTATGGTGTATTTAAATGAAAATATAAAGCACACTAGGAAAAAGACATCAAATGTATTTTAATGTCAGAACCTCGTCTATCAAATTGCCAGCCACAATTGTGGCATAGATTTTTAGGTTTGTGTAGAAAGAAGAATCTTTTGCTGAAGTAATTCCATACCGAGACAACTCTTTATTTGGGAAGTTCTGTTAGTCTAGAGATTGTATTCAAAGGCCAGCAAAAGATTCAGGATGGTAAACAATATGCCTTTTTGTTCATGAACAAGTTCTATCACCATATTATACCTGTCAAACAATTTTAAATCCAAAACAGGGAGGCAGAAATTCAAATGTTCTTTTATCACAAAATGCAATTTTCCTTCCGTCTTCATGCTTCAGGGTAGTTACTCGGGACCCACAGGCAAGCACTGTGGGTGCCAGTGGATGGAGCATAGGTCTGAATCACTAGAGGTATTTTTTAAATTATTTTGGCCTTCCCTAGAAATTTCTGCAGGCTCTTCCTTTTGCCAACTGCCTGCCCTGACACTCGACACCTCTAATGACAGCCTTAGTGAGCCTCTATGAGGGTTGTTACTCTCTGGTGTCTAGGTATAAAATAGAGCCTTTCATTTCTCTAGTATGAAAGGTATTGTATTCAAAAGTAACTCTTGCTTTTTTCTATTGCCTTATATCTGAACTACATCCTTGTCAAGTTCAAATTTGGAGATGGTCAGAGAAGTGTTCTCTGAAGCTTTGCTGTTCAGAGTGCAGAGCAGTCAGGGCTGATCAAGTGCACCTTAACGTGCAATCTCGCCCTAGGAATGAGAGTGGATTTAGCTCATTCCAAAAGGGGCAGTACATGGGAGAGCTGTTATATTTGCCAGAATGGCCCCAATTGAGCTTTTTCTACCTTTCTCTTCTCTCAGACACTAGAGTTTAATTCAATGATGGAAGTCAGGTTTCAGAATGTTTTTAGGGCAGTTGCAAGTGGAAACTTTCCCAGGGCAAAGAAATAATTGAGCTCTAAAGCCCAAGAGACATTGTTTTAGTGGAACTATTTTTGCTGTAAACTAATGATCAGAGTTTCATGTAGAAGGAAGAAAGAGGGAAAGGGTTGAGACATAAATGTACTGCACTAGCTATTTAGACTTCATATGTATGTGTCTGAAGATGTAACTGAGGCCTGTGCAGGGTACTTTTGGTGGTAGTCTAAAATGCATTGCTGCTAAAGCTATGGCCTCCCCCCAGACCAGATGCATAGGAATACCTGGGAGCTAGACAAACATGCAGAGTCTCAGGCCCCACCCCAGGGCTCCTGAGTCAGAATCTGCAGTCTTAGCAAGATCTCCAGGTGACTCATGTGCACGCTGAAGCCTTTGAATGTGTGGTTGAAGTGACATTGCTCTCCTGCTATTAGAATACTTGCTAAAGTTAATAGCTCCAAAGATGTAACAACTGAAGGAAAAGGGATGAATTCTTTGCACTCGTTCCCAGATTACACCTGGTAGTGCAGGACCTGAAGGTCTTCCTGCTGTTTTCTTGCACCAACAGAGTAAGAAAGGGTCTGTTTCCATTTCATTGTCAGTTCTGGGCATTATTATTTTTAGTGTGAAATACGCAGATTGAACCCATGTGATATGGAACTAGGTAAGAATATCGCTTTCATAATTCTTAAATAGTTAAGCAGTTTTCCCATCATCAGGAAATGAATAAATCCCCCTTTCTGTTTTGAATTGAACTGCAAACTTTATCTTATATTTCTATTATATATCTTTTAAACTTCATATTTTTCCCATGGATATGTCTTTTAACGTTGAAATCAGTATCACAGTTTAATTATGGTGGCTCTACAGTAGGTTTAAATATATGCTTTTGGTAGTTATCTTGTCCATCTTAACTGTGTCTAAGCATTTCTCTGTATCATATCCTCAGCTGAAATATAAGTCCCTACAGCATTCTGTGTATATTTTCATAATGAATATAGGTAGAAAAGGGGTACAGCTTTCTGTATCACTTATTTTATAAACATATAGTGAGGAAAGATCACCTTAACCCTGAAAATATGAGCATTTTTCTGTAATTCTACCTTATCCTCATTTCTCTTTACTGCATTTGTAATATGAGATTCAGTAGGAAAACAAAATCTGTTGAACCCCTGTATTCAACATAATACCAAGGCGAGTGGCATGGTGAAAGGGGATTTGAAACGAGGAAAAACTTAAGGAGAGAGAATCCATGGGATTTGCTCTTAGGGAAGTTGCAATGTAACTGAGAATTTAAGCTGGGTATAAGACACGGACTCAGATACATGGAAAAGCACCCAATTAGAGAAAATTAAGTGAAGTGGTATTAGTGTTCTAAGGCTGTTGTAACAAAGGATTAGAAACTTAAAGGAGAGATTACTGTTGGATAGTTCTAGAAATTAGAGGTCTGAAATCAGGATGTCAGGAGAGTTGTTGTTCTCTCTCTTTGGCTTCTGGGCGTCGCAGGCAACTCACGGTGCTCCTTGGCTCACAACTGCACGATTCCAGTCTCTGGCTTGGTCATCAGATCATCAGGGTCTCCTCTCTGTGCATCATCTTCCCACGATGCTCTCCTGTGTCTCTTCTATTTTTATACTGACACCAGCCTTAGTAGATGAAGACCCCCTGCCCCCTTGCTCAAGCATGACCTCATTTTCATTAATTACATCTGCAGTGACTGTTCTAGGTAAGGTTGCATTCTCAGGTACCAGGGGTTAGTACTTAAACACATGTTCAGGAGACGCAATTCAACCCCAAACAGAGCTCTTTAAGGCAACGGGATGACTAAGATGAGACTGAAGTTGCTTTGAATTGCCTAACAGGGGAATCTTACCAGTGGTCAACACTATCATGGAAACCAGAGAAAAAGGATTTCCATGTCTTTTCCCACCCCAGCAGATGACTTCACACTCATTTTCATGATAGAGGGAGTATCTCTCACTGGACAGTGAGCATGGATGGAGACAGTTCCACTGGTGATTAAGATTCAGGAGAATAGGCTATTATCAACAGGAGTTAGAAAGAGTAGAAGAAGGAAGGTGTTCATGAATGACCACAAAGTTTATGATCCTAGACAACTAAAAGGAGATGCCAACTCTATGGATGAGGAGCAAACTTTACCCATGACTTTGCTGAATGTGTCTTATTTGTTCTTCCGTCAGTGTAATTACAGACTGCCTTTTTTAAAGACTGCCTTTCTATAGGTCAGTGTTAAGCTATTGTTTTTTCCTGTGACTTATCTGGCTAGTTAAAACTGTTTTGTTCCACTATGATACTTGCATTTCTGAACAACAGTTTTGTTTTTTTTTCCCTGGGCCCATGACTTGTCTAACCATCTGCCACTCACCCAGAAAATTACTGCATTTACATGTACACCCACCCAGTAATCTGTGAGCAAGAAGCCAAGGTACTTGATTAAAGTAATTAATTTTCTCTCATCATCCTTAAAATGAGCGAGCTGCAGAGCCAGGTGACCTGGGCCCATGACTTGTCTAACCATCTGCCACTCACCCAGGAAATTACTGCATTTACATGTACACCCACCCAGTAATCTGTGAGCAAGAAGCCAAGGTACTTGATTAAAGTAATTAATTTTCTCTCATCATCCTTAAAATGAGCGAGCTGCAGAGCCAGGTGGTTTGGCTGATGTCTTCCTACCCTCAATGGTTTTGTTGTTGCCATCATGTGACTGAATACAGTTCTAGAAAGCAACGTTTTAAAAGGCTACCTCCTAATAATATTGGACTTAAAGAGGCTGTAACCAAATAGATAGTAATTTTATGCTTATTTCAAAATGAAGATCCAAGTAAATGGAAATTTGGGATTTGAAGTTCTTTAGAACAAATGTCAGAAGAAACATTACCTAACCACTGAGACATATACAAAGGGATATTATTCTAAATCTATTCAAACCAAAGCTCCTTTAACACATGAACAATTCATTTAATCTGTCGTTTTCCCACTGTTCCCTAACTAAGGACAATGTCCTTAGGGGGATAATTACCAGGATTTTTGATATTTGGTAAAATTCTTAGTTCTTTGGTGAAAGAATTGATAATATTTATAATTCTATAGAATGCTGGATTTCATAGAACTTTAGAAATGACCAAGTTTAACACCTTTTAAAATTGTGGAATAAATTTCTTTATCTTAAAAAAAAGAATTTTATTTGTTGCCTTGGGAATTTGAACAAGATCTTATTTTCAATATATTTTCAATTATTATGAGAAGTCACTTGAGTCTTTTCTTCCAAGATCTTTAACATCATGGTAGACTCTGATGTATTCCAGTTTGACATGCATATAATTGATCAAGAGGGATCCAGTGTAATCCTTAAATGCATGCTTCTTCATAAATGTTAGTAAGTGACTTAATTTTCCCAAAATGTTAGAGCCTGCATGCCATCTTTATAAAGTTTAAAAGATTCATGCTGTCCTTTATGCATTTGATATTTACAGTTGAAAGGCCTGTATCATAAGCAATCTGGTTCGCAGTTAGGCCTTTAACTTGACATTTTATAAAGCATGGACATTTGAGTCCTCAATCCTTTCAGCTTGTTTTGAGCTAATTGTGAATTAAATAGTGGGTGCACAGGCTATGCATGAGATTTTGATTAATAGCTCTTCTTGTCGTAATTGTTTTTATCTGACTACTCAAAATCTGCATTTTGTTGAACAACATTTCTGTGTTTTACCCATATCTAGAAAAATATTTCAGGTAATTCCTTCATACAAAATACTGAGAGAGAATTCAGTATGCATTTTTCCAGCATTATGTGTTAAGTAAATGTATATAAAACACGTTTTTAAAATATCCATTTTTGTTTGATGACAAAACTGTAACTTCATCTCAACATTGATATGTTGTTTGGAAAACCTGGAAGCAAGCTGATGCATATATTCTGATAACTCTGTGCAGCCAAGGACAGAATTGTCAGTACTAGTTTCAAGTGAGTCACACCAGCAGTGATAAGATTTTTAAAAAATGAAAACAGAGACCAATAATATATCCTTACTCCTCAGCAAGAAAAATATAGTTGACTTATGGGTTATTTCCTTACCAGAGATTGGTTTTAAAAATCTGCAAATTTATATGCATTACATATCTTGAGTATCTTGATTTAGAGATAAATGTATCTCTATGAATGCTGCTTTTGGTTACATAAAGGGAAAAATAGGCTAAAGTCTTTTTAACCTTAAGTCTAGCAAAAACATGATGAGTTCTGCTCTAGAGCAGTTCTGAGAGCTGACTGTGCCCTGGGTTCAGGATGTTTTTCTTCAAACAGGACAGAAAATTCATAGGTGACTTTGTTACTTTGAGAGACTGCCCTCACATGCGAGCCCAAGGCAATTAAAAATAGAAAAAAGTGATCGCCTTCATCCAGTTGGTGTGCAGTCTACTCAGTTTCTCCTTTCAGCACATTTCTTATTCTATCCCAGTAAACTCTTATTTCCATTGGCTACCATTTTTCCAAAAACTGTTCTCAGAAAGTATCTGACAAAAATAATTTCAATAATAATATTAATATCAACACCTAAGTAACTGAAGTGTGAAAGTCGCTCAGTCATGTCTGACTCTTTGTGACCCAAAGGACTAAACAGTCCATGGAATTCTCCAGGCCAGGGGATCTTCCCAGCCCAGGAATCAAACCCAGGTATCTTGCATTGCAGGTGAATTCTTTACCAGCTGACCACAAGGGAAGTCCAAGAATACTGGAGTGGGTAGCCTATCCCTTCTCCAGCAGATCTTCCCGACCCAGGAATCGAACTGGGGTCTCCTGCATTGAAGGCAGATTCTTTACCAACTGAGCTATCGGGGAAGCCCTAAATAACTGAAAATATGTGTAAAATGAGTCATCACTTTCCTAGGTGATACTTTAAGAAGTGTCCGTCCTCCGGGTCAGGAGAGATTTCAGGATGAGCACGCCAATTAAGGAAATATTTGGGACGATTAAGGATTTATGCATGTGCTCTTCAAATTCTACCAAGTCAATTTACTTGTCAAAAATTTAAAAACAACAACAAACAAGCAAGGAATTGGTCACTCAATCTCACCTTACTGAACCTCCTTCCAAATTGCTGTCCCTTATAACCCAGCAGCCAAGTACAATTAAAGGAAAGCTGAAAACTCATTTCCTCAACTTGACAAACACAGCATGTTAACACATGCACTCTTGTTGACCCGCAAAAGGGGCTCACCACATTTGAAATAATTCTTCAAATGTATTTATAAAGCTATTCATGTGCGTGAAAAAGCAAGAGTTCAAAAATAATTTCCTTTTGCTCCCTCTACTGATTTTATTCTTCAATAAGCCCTAGAGATGATTTATGCCAAGTTCTACTTTAATTTAAATGTGGCCTAAGTGATCCCTTGGCTAACCCAGTTACATAAAATCATTTTGTATACAGATCCATTACTGGAATCATCCTTTGGAGCATAATGGAAAGGCTGTATATTTGACAACATCCACCAGTCATGTTACAATATTTGTATTTACACAGGAAGCAGAATTACCCCCAAGCACACACCATGGGGTGATGATCTTCCTAGTTCATCCCACCCAGAGGCTCCGCTTCCTTCCACAGATTTTTCAAATCTGTCTCTCTTTGGCAGATCAGAGAAGAATTTAACCAAGAGTGCATGTCCTTTAAGTTCCACTAAGACTAAAAATACATGAAAATGGATGAAAGGCAAGGCTCGAATAAACTTCTGTGGAATGTTCGCTATTGCTTAAATTATCTGCATTTTACAAAGCAGTCAGAGAGAACAGGAAGCCAACAATGAGCCACAGAGAAGTAGCCATGAAGAAAATTAAAATAGCTCGAAGAACATAAACACTTGAAGAGCATCCTCCAACTGAGTAACAGGTGCAGGACTCAAGACAGAAGTCAGCTCGTTGCCATATGGCCTCCATTTAGAGCCACCACCTGTCTGACCTGCAGCCCCACAACACAGGCACAGCAACTTGCAGCCTCTACTAGAAAACGTGTCTGTGTCTCACTGTGGTGGAGGGGAGGGTGGAAATCTGTGAGAGGACTGTCAACAATGGATGAGAGTTGGCAGGTCTTTCTGAGAAGGTTTTGCCGTTTGTTTGTCGTCCTGTTTTTACTGATAGGAGGGATATTTAGTTAGAAGGGTGGATGGATGAGCTTCTAGACTTGTAAATCTGTAAGATGTTTTAAAAAATCAATATATTTGAAAGGATCTAAAATGGAAAGGAAGAAAATATTTGTGGCATCCTGAGTCTCTTAAGAAAGCCCAGTGATGGACGTTTTTCCATTCCTAGTTCAGCACCTGAGAATTCAGCAGTGTCTTCCAGGAGATAAAACCACTGTGCATCACAAGAAATGAATGTGGACTCTTTAGTATGGTGGCATATAGCCATTTTGTCAGTAACCTAAGTTTTATGAAAAATGTTAAACTGAGTCATGTCAAAGTTTCTAATATATGACTATGTATGAGGATGAGATGGTTGGATGGCATCGCTGTCACGATGGACATGAGTTTGAGTAGGCTCTGGGAGTTGGTGATGGATAGAGAAGCCTGGCAAGTCGCAAAGAATGGGACATGACTGGGTGACTGAACTGAACTGATGTATGTTGGTTCGTGAGCTTCCCAGGTGACTCTAGTGGTAAAGAACCTACATGCCTATGCAGGAGGCCTTGGTTTGATTCTTGGATCAGGAAGATTCCCTAGAGGAGAACATTGCAACCCACTCCAGTATCCTTGCCTAGAGAATCCCATGGACAAGAGCCTGGAGGGCTACAGTCCATGGGATTTCAAAGAGTTGGACACGACTAAAGCGTTGGTTCATACTATTAGAAATATTTGGAACTTTGATCTCATATTAATGTTACTTTATTTCCTAGTATTGGAAAAATGAGAATTTTTACTGGGCAAAAATCCTCTTCAGAACGTTTCCTTTCCAACAAGTTTCCTTACAGCAATTTTTCTGTAAGAAGATGACTAATTTGGCAAATGTGAAACTTACATAGCACATAAAAAAGCCGCACTTTGCACCCACTGCCATTGAGTGGCAATATTATATCAAGAAGTTATTTTCCTGGTGTCATTGGGAACTTCTTTTAACTCCTCTCTTTAGCCTCAACACAGGATAATCCCATGGATAGAGGAGCCTGGTGGGCTACAGTCCATGGGGCTGCAAAGAGCGGATACAACTGAGCAACTGAGCACACACAAATTAGCCTTGATGAAGATTTCCTTTTTTTTTTTCTGTTTGAAAATGGTCTTGTTCAAGACCATTCCAGTGTTAAGCAGAAGTTTACTGGGATAGAATAAGAAATGTGCAGAAAGGAGAAATTTTCTTTCCACAGGGGTCATAGGAACTTGAACCATGCTTTCTAATGAATATGTTTATGAAAACTACTTTGTACCCCAATATTTTTGTGGGTTAAGTAAAGTTGAAATGCAATAAAGGAAATATTCAATAGAAAGCTAATCTCCTCCTCCTACCTCCACATGTGCTCAGTGGTGTCTGACTCTTTGCAACCTCATGGACTGTATAGCCCACCAAGCTCTTCCATCCATGGGATTTTCCAGGCAAGAATACTGGAGTGGGTTGCCATTTCCTCCTCCAAGGGACCTTCCTGACCTAGGGATCCAACCTGCATCTCCTGTGTTGGCAGGCTGATTCTTTACTGTCTAAGCCACTGGGGAAGCTCCTATAGACCTATAATGTGTGCTTAATGTTCCACCAAGTGTGATTTTGAAGATGAACATGAAAGGCCAGGTTCTAAGCAGTGAAGAAACTAGCAAGGGTAAGAGATGCTACCTCGTCTTTATTCCTGAAGTGCCTGGAGAGACATTCATGAGCCAAAATGTTATTGAAACATAGTGAGAACCAGTGATCAGAAAAATATCACAGGAATTTGGAAACATATCCTACATGAGCATATAACTGACATGTTGTTCAGTTACTCAGTCATGTCCAGCTCTTTGTGACCACATGGACTGTAGCACACCAGGCTTTTCTGTCCTTCACCATCTCCCAGAGCTTGTTCAAATTCATGTCCATTGAGTCGGTGATGCCATCCAACCATCTCATCCTCTGTCATCCCCTTCTCCTTCTGCCTTCTATCTTTCCCAGCATCAGGGGCTTTTCCAATGAGTTGGCTCTTTGCACCTCATGGCCAAAGTACTGGAACTTCAGCTTTAGCATCAGTCCTTCCAATGAATATTCAGGGTTGATTTCCTTTAGGATTGACTAGTTGGATCTTCTTGGGAGTCTAAGGGACTCTCAAGAGTCTTCTCCAGGATCACAGTTCAAAAGTATCAGTTCTTCCAAGGAGCAAGCATCTTTTAATTTCATGGCTGCAGTAACTGTCCACAGTGATTTTGGAGCCCAAGAAAATGAAATCTGTCACTGTTTCCACTTTTTTTCCATTTGCCATGAAGTGATGGGAACAGATATCATGATCTTTGTTTTGTGAATGTTGAGTTTTAAGCCAGCTTTTTTACTCTCCTCTTTCACTTTCATCAAGAGGCTCTTTAGTTCTTCTTTGATTTCTGCCATTAGTGTGGTATCATCTGCATATCTGAGGTTGTTAATATTTCTCCCAGAAATCTTGATTCCAGTTTGAGCTTCATCCAGCCTGGCATTTTGCATGATGTACTCTGCATATAAGTTAAATAAGCAGGGTGACAATATACAGCCTTGATGTACTCCTTTCCCAATTTTGATGCAGTCCATTGTTCCATATGTGGTTCTAACTTTTGCTTCTTGACCTTCATATAGACTTCTCAGGAGGCAGGTAAAGTGGTCTGGTATTCCAATCCCTTTAAGAATTTTCCACAGTTTTTTGTGATCCACACAGTCAAAGGCTTCAGCGTAGCCAATGAAGCAGATGTTTTTCAAGAATTCCCTTGCTTTTCCTATGATCCAGCATATGTTGGAGATTTGATCTCTGGTTCCTTTGCCTTTTCTAAATCCAGCTTGTATATCTGGAAGTTCTCAGTTCACATACTGTTGAAGCCAAGCTTGGGGGATTTTGAGCACTACCTTGCTAACCTGTGAAATGAATGCAATTGTCGCAGCCTATGGTTCTTTCAAACCATCCATTTTAGAACAGGACCAGCCTTGAAGAGTTTGAGTAACTGAGGATTTTGAGAAATCAGCTATTGAGGTTTAAGAAATCAGCTACTAGAAATTTGTCCTGAGAAAGTTGGATTGGGGATGTGATAATATAAACCCCTGTTGGACTTCCCCAGGTCTCTCCCAGCAGGCTTATAATCTCTGTCCTCAAATGCCCTTTGTCTAGAGCAGTGGATTTCAAACTTTAGTTTGTGCATTGATCACCTGGAAAATCATTAGAAGAAAGGTTTCAGGTTCCTCTCCTCCCCCAGACCTACTGAATCAGAACTCTAGATCTAAGGCACAGGAATCCAGATTTGAATAAGCTGTCCAGGTGATTCTAGGGTATGCTAAAGTTAGAGATACACTGCCAGTGTTTGTTTTTGCAGCCTTGGTTTGAGGTAGATGGCTGATTAGCATCCAGATTAGTGATTAGCCCCCAAAAGTTTCTCCAGCAAATGGAATTTCAAGGATTGACATAGTTTCATGCAGTATTTAGGAAATCTTTAGTATAGTAAACCCTGTGTCTGTGAGTTTCACATCCATGAATTCAACCTATGAATACAGAGTCAACTGTATCAGGTTATTTTATAGCAAGGTCCTGGGACCAATCCCTCTCAGATGCTGTAGCTGTCAAACTTGGCTGTGTATTGGAATCACTCAAGGAACATAAAAAAAATAAAAACCACCCATGCCTGGATCTCATCTGCAGAGTTCTCTTTCAACAATTCTGGTGCTTTCAGATGCTGCCCAGATTGTCTCATCTGCAATCAAGTTTGATACCAGTGCCTCAGAAAATGGTTCACCAACCTCTTCCCACTAAAAGCCCATGGGAGCTGGCAAGGGAAACCATTTTTGACAGCAAAAGAAAACAAAGGGAAATATAGTTTTCAAACATAGCACACTTTATTCTTGGGTTACATAGCCTTTTGAGACTTTTATCTAGAAACACATTCCTGAAGCATCTTACTCTATAATGACTTAGCGGCCTAGATATTTCAGAGAGATTATGGGTCAATCTAGAATCATTACTGACATCTGGCCAAGTATATCAAAACCTTGAGGCATCTGATTAAACTGTTTTTTCTGTTTTTCAGAGCACTCCCGCTTTTCATTTCTTCACTTTCCCCCTTATTCCTTTGTTCTCATTTTCCAACCTCTGATTGTCTCTTACTGCATCTTCAGCACCTGACTTTCTTCTTCCTCCATTACAAAATGATTTCTTTTAGAGGCCCCAGTATTCTACTGGTGCACTATTAAATATTTACTAAGCAACTGTTTTCAGGGCCGTGGTGATTTTCATAGTTATGTGATGATTTCTTCAGATTTCGTCAGGCACTGGGCACAGCTCTAGGTACTTAAAGCATATCAGGAAAAAAAAAAAATCCCTGAATCTTGCCTTTGAGGGAGCTTATCTCTAGTGGGCCAAGTGACAAACAGTAAACAATATACAAAACAGTAAATCGCATGATGGAAAGGATAGACTAGGATCAGTGCTATAAAAATGAAAACAGAATAAATGAAGGGAAATTGATAGTACAGAGAAGGGGGATGAGTTTTTACACAGGGTGGTTAGGGAAGGTCTCATGGAGAAGAGAAAATTTGACTGAAGACTTAAAGAAGTATAAATAGTTGAAGGAAGAACATGTTAGGCAATATATTTCATGAAAAAGTGAACAACAGTGTTTTTAATGTTTTGTTTATTACAGTGAACAAAAAAAAAAAAGCAGTGCTTCTCTAATCACTCTGGACTGCTCTGCTCCCATCTTTCAACTTGCTCCATGCTAATAGGTTTTTTAAGCTAATGCCTAATTCCTGCCTTAGGATATTATTTTTTGTTCATTTTCCATGGAGCATTAGGAAACCACAGAGTGCTCATAGTTGTTCCTGCATTGTCACTGGCAGTCTCTCAGCGGGCACTTACATTGCCTTCCACCAAACGCATTTACATTTTTCAGCATCCTGAGGTTGTGTGCATGTGAATCTGTGTGTATATGTGTATATGATTCAGTCACATACAGTGCGAGGCATCCTAATAAGACCTGTATCAAATCAATTAAACAACCACAGTTGAATCACATCATTCCCTAAACTGCTCTTGTCCTCTGCTCCTTTGAATTCAAATCAAATCACCTTGCATCAATTCTAAAATCTAGAATTGCATGGGGCTTTACTCTTTGGCTCAAACCAATTTTTCTAAGCAGTCAGTTCAGTTCAGTTATGAGCTCAGTCGTGTCCGATCCTTGCGACCCCATGAACCATAGCAGCCAGGCCTCCCTGTCCATCACCAACTCCCAGAGTCCACCCAAACCCATGTCCATTGTGTTGGTGATACCATCCAACCATCTCTCATCCTCTGTCATCCCCTTCTCCTCCTGCCCTCAATATTTTCCAGCATCAGGGTCTTTTAAAATGAGTCAGCTCTCCGCATCAAGTGGCCAAAGTATTGGAGTTTCAGCTTCAACATCAGTCCCTCCAATGAACACCCAGGACTGATCTCCTTTAGGATGGACTGGTTGAATCTCCTTGAAGTCCAAGGGACTCTCAAGAGTCTTCTCCAACACCACAGTTCAAAAGCATCAATTCTTTGGCACTAAGCATTCTTTACAGTCCAACTCTCACATCCACACATGACTACTGGAAAAAACATAGGCTTGAATAGACAGACCTTTGTTGGCAAAGTAATGTCTCTGCTTTTCAATATGCTGTCTAGGTTGGTTGTAACTTTCTTTCCAAGGAGTAAGCGTCTTTTAATTTCATGGCTGCAGTCATCATCTGCAGTGATTTTGGAGCCCTCCCAAATAAAGTCTGACACTGTTTCCCCATCTATTTTCCATGAACTGATGGGATGAGATGCCATGATCTTCGCTTTCTGAATGTTGACCTTTAAGCCAACTTTTTCACTCTCTTCTTTCACATTCATCAAGAGGCTCTTTAGTTCTTCTTCAAATTCTGCCATAGGGTAGTGTCATCTGCACATCTGAGGTTATTGATATTTCTCCCAGCAATTTTGATTCCAGCTTGTGCTTCCTCCAGCCAGCATTTCTCATGAGTAATCTGCATATAAGTTAAATAAGCAGGGTGACAATATACAGCCTTGACGTACTCCTTTTCCTATTTGGAACAAGTCTGTTGTTCCATGTCCAGTTCTAATTGTTGCTTCCTGAATGGTATGTAGGTGTCTCAAAATGCAGGTCAGGTGGTCTGGTATTCCCATCTCTTTCAGAATTTTCCACAGTTTATTGTGATCCACACAGTCAAAGGCTTTGGCATAGTCCATAAAGCAGGAATAGATGTTTTACTGGAACTCTATTGCTTTTTCAATGATCCAGTGAATGTTGACAATTTGATCTCTGGTTCCTCTGCCTTTTCTAAAACCAGCTTGAACATCTGGAAGTCCATGGTTCATGTACTGATGAAGCCTGGCTTGGAGAATTTTGAGCATTACTTTACTAGCATGTGAGATAAGTGCAATTGTGCAGTGGTTTAAGCATTCTTTGGCATTGCCTTTCTTTGG
>SJYX01015261.1:246088-256445 GCA_006410675.1 Oreotragus oreotragus | reverse complement strand
TGTTCTCCTCTAGGAGTTTTATAGTTTCTGGTCTTACGTTTAGATCTTTAATCCATTTTGAGTTTATTTTTGTGTGTGGTGTTAGAAAGTGATCTAGTTTCATTCTTTTACAAGTGGTTGACCAGTTTTCCCAGCACCACTTGTTAAAGAGATTGTCCTTACTCCATTGTATATTCTTGCCTCCTTTGTCAAAGATAAGGTGTCCATATGTGTGTGGATTTATCTCCGGGCTTTCTATTTTGTTCCATTGATCTATATTTCTGTCTTTGTGCCAGTACCATACTGTCTTGATGACTGTGGCTTTGTAGTAGAGCCTGAAGTCAATTTCATGATTCTAGCTGTGGAAAGACACATACATGGCCCATGGCATCCTCCTTTCTTAAATATGTAATGGCATATTGTCCTCTGTCATAATTATGTATAAATGGAGGTTATTTTTAATTTGTTGTTATTCAGTTACTCAGTTGTGTCTAAATCTTTGGGATCCCATAAACTACAGCATGCCAGGTTTCCCTGTCCTTCACTATCTCCCCGAATTTGATCAAACTCATGCCCATTAAGTTAGTGATGCTACATAACCATCTCATCCTCTGCAGCCCCTTTCTCCTCTTGACCTCAGTTTTTCTGAACATCAAGGTCTTTTCTGGCGAGGTGGCTTTTCCTATCAGGTGGCCAAAGTACTGGAGCTTCAGCTTCAGCATCAGTCCTTCCAATGAATATTCAGAGTTGATCTCCTTTAGGATTGACTAATTTGATCTTGAAGTCCAAGGGACTCTCAAGAGTCTTCTCTAGC
Organism: Oreotragus oreotragus; assembly: GCA_006410675.1. Classification (NCBI taxonomy): domain Eukaryota; kingdom Metazoa; phylum Chordata; class Mammalia; order Artiodactyla; family Bovidae; genus Oreotragus; species Oreotragus oreotragus. Next base: position 255,652 of record SJYX01015261.1, on the reverse strand, counting down.
ACCACAATTTGAAAACATCGATTCATCAGCACTCAGCCTTATTTATGGTCCAACTCTCACATCTGCACATGACTACTGGAAAAACCATAGCTTTGACTATCTGGACCTTTGTAGGCAAAGGGATGTCTCTTTTATTTAATATGCTGTCCAGGTTTGTCATAGCTTTTCTTCCAAGAAGCAAGCATCTTTTAATTTTATGGCTGTAGGCAGTGTCTACAGTGATTTTGCAGCCCAAGAAAATAAAATCTGTCACTGTTTACATTCATTCCCCTTCAATTTGTCATAAAGGGGTGGGACCAGATATCATGATCTTAGATTTTTTTCGTGTTGAATATCAATCAGATTTTTCAGTCTTCTCTTTCACCCTCATCCTGAGGCTCTTTAGTTCCTCTTCCCTTTCAACCATTAGACTGATATCATCTGTATACCTAAGTTTGTGGATATTTCTCCTGGCAATCTTGATTCAAGCTTGTGAGTCATCCAGCCCCACATTTCACATAATATACTTTGCATAGAAGTTAAATAAGCAGGGTGATAATATATAGCATTGACATAGTCCTTTCCCAATTTTGAACCAATTGATTGTTCCATTGTTCTAAATGCTGCTTCTTGACCTGCATACAGGTTTCTCAGGAAGCATGTAAGCTTGTCTGATTTTCCCATCTAAAATTTTCCACAGTTGGTTGTGAAGTATATAGTCAAAGGCTTTAGCATGGTCAATGAAGTAGAAGTAGATATTTTTCTGGAATTCCCTTGCTTTCTCTATGATCTTGAGTTGGTAATTTGATCTCTGGTTTCTCTGCCTCTTTGAAACCCTGTACATCTGAAGTTCTCGGCTCACATACTTCTGAAGCCTAGCTTAAAGAATTTTGATAATAACCTTGCTGGAAAGTGAAATGAGCCCAATTGTACGACAGAGTGAACGTTCTTTGGTATTACCCTTGTTTGTGATTGGAATGAAAACTAATCTTTTCTAGTGCTGTGGCCACTGCTGAGTTTTCCAAATTTTCTGACATTGAGTTAGCATCACTTTAGCAACAGCATCTTTTAGGATTTGAAATAGCTCAGCTGGAATCCCATTACCTCCACTAGCTTTGTTCGTAGTGATGCTTCCTAAGGCCCACTTGACTTCACACTCCAGGATATCTGGCTCTAGGTGAGTAAACACATTGCCATTTTTATTTGGGTCATTAAGATTTTTTTTGTATAGTTCTTGTACTCTTACCCTTTCTTCTTAATCTCTTCTGCTNTAGCTTTGTTCGTAGTGATGCTTCCTAAGGCCCACTTGACTTCACACTCCAGGATATCTGGCTCTAGGTGAGTAAACACATTGCCATTTTTATTTGGGTCATTAAGATTTTTTTTGTATAGTTCTTGTACTCTTACCCTTTCTTCTTAATCTCTTCTGCTTCTACTAGGTCCTTACTATTGATGTCCTTTATTTTGCCAGTCATTAAATGAAATATATCTCCAATTTTCTCGAAGAGTTCTCTAGCCTTTCCCATGTTATTGTTTTCCTCTGTTTCTTTGCATTGTTCATATTTGAAGGCCTTCTTATCTCTCCTTGCTCTTCTCTGCAACTCTACATTCAGTTGGGTATATGTATGTGTGTTAATTACTTGGTAGTGTCTGACTCTTTGAGACCCCCATGGACTGTAGCATGCCAGACTCATTTGTCCATGGAATTCTCCAGGCAAGAGTACTGGAGGGGGTTGCCATTTCCTTTTCCAGGGGATCTTCCCAACCCGATCGAACGTAGGTCTCCTAAATTGCAGGCAGGTTCTTTACCATCTGAGCCACGAGGGAAGCACACAGTGCAGTGCAATTCCTTATGTTTTATTTCTTTTATATTTATATAGTATGAGCCACCAGGGAAGCCCAGTTGGGTGTAACTTTCACTTTTTCCCTAGCCTTCCACTTCTCTTTCCTCAGCTATTTGTAAAGCCTCTTCAGACAACCATGATGCCTTCTTTCACTTCTTTTTCTTTGGGATGATTTTGGTCACTGCCTCCTGTACATTTTTACGAACTTCTGTCCATAGTTCTTCAGGCACTCTGTCTACCAGATCTAATCCCTTGAATCTGTCCAGCACCTCCACTGTACAATTATAAGGGATTTGATGTAGGTCATACCTGAATGGCCTAGTAGTTTTCCGTACTTTCTTCAATTTAAGCTTGAATTTTGCTATAAGGAGTTTGTGATCTGAACCACAGTCAGCTCCAGGTCTTTTTTTTTTTTTTTTTTAATGACTGTATAAAAGCTTCTCCATCTTTGGTTGTAAAGAATGTAATCAGATTTCAGTACTGACCATCTGATGTCCATATGTACAGTCATCTCAGGTTTTGTTGAAAAAGAGTGTTTGCTATGACCAGCATGTTCTCTTGACAAAGCTCTGTTAGCCTTTGCCATTCTTCACTTTGTTCCCCAAGACCAAAGTTGCCTGTTATTCTGGGTATCTCTTGACTCCCTACGTTTGCATTCCAATCCCCTATGATGAAAAGAACATCTTTTTGGTATTAGTTCTAGAAGGCATTGTAGGTGTTCACAGAACCAGTCAACTTCAGCTTCTTTGGCATCAGTGGTTGGGGCACAGACTTGGCTTACAATATGCTGAATGGTTTACCTTGGAAACAGATTATTCTGTCATTTTTGAGATTGCACCCAAGTACTGCATTTCAGACTCTTTATTGACTTTGAGTTTTAATTCCTATACCATAGACGTAGAAGTGGGGAAGGAATATAATTCAGACATTGTATTGTTGTTGTTTTAACATATCAAGTTACAAATGCAGAAAATACAGGGGTGAGAGTGAGGACTTTAGAAATAATTATTAAAGGTTCTCTGAGGGTAAAAGTGCTAAGAACCTGGAATCTATGACTCCCAACCTGAGAAGCTTTCAAAAAAGGTACACTGAGGAGACAAATAAGAAACAGCTTAAGGAAACTCAACAAGTTGTATATCAGCAACTCAAGGGCAACATAGCACAGAATAAGTTCCAAGGTGCTCAGAACATGCAGAAATACAGCAGAGCATGCAGATTCAAAATCTGAGGTAGGTGATGCATATGAAATAGATGTGGAGTGGGTACATTCTATTAGTAGATAGAAGGAATGATAAAATAATATGTATAAAAGGTGCAAGAGCAGGATATGATAAGCAATGTAAATGAGAGAATTAAGAAACTGGGATGGAGGAATGGTTCTGCAAGAGAGGTTAAAAATGCATAAGGCAAGAGCATTTAGCACAACAGGAGATGGGGAGAATTAACAGTAGACAACACAGAAGGCTATGTAAAGAGTTTAGGGTGAATATGGTTAGTAAAAGGGAGCCCTGGAAAAGCGTTGAACATGACAATTACATGAGTTAATTAGATCTTTCAGGTTAAAAGATAAAGATTTTAGAAAAACTGAATACCACATATATTCAAATTGCCAAAATCCTTGGATCATTGAAAAAACAAGAGAGTTCCAGAAAAACATCTCTATTTCTGTTTTATTGACTATGCCAAAGCCTTTGACTGTGTGGATCACAACAACTGTGGAAAATTCTTAAAGAGATGGGAATGCCAGACCACCTGACCAGCCTCTTGAGAAATCTGTATGCAGGTCAGGAAGCAACAGAACTGGACATGGAACAACAGACTGGTTCCAAATAGGAAAAGTAGTACGTCAAGGCTGTATATTGTCACCGTTCTTCTTTAACTTCTATGCAGAGTACATCATGAGAAACGCTGGGCTGAATGATGTACAAGATTGCAGGGAGAAATATCAATAACCTCAGATATGCAGATGACAGTACCGTTATGGCAGAAAGTGAAGAAGAACTAAAGAGCCTCTTGATGAAAGTGAAAGAGGAGAATGAAAAAGTTGGTTTAAACTCAACATTCATAAAACTAAGATCATGGCATCTGGTCCCATCACTTCATGACAAATAGATGGGGAAACAGTGGCTGACTTTATTTTGGGGGGCTCCAAAATCACTGCAGATGGTGATCGCAGCCATGAAATTAAAAGATGTTTACTCCTTGGAAGAAAAGTTATGACCAACCTAGATAGCATATTAAAAAGCAGAGACATTACTTTGCCAACAAAGGTCCATTTAGCCAAGACTATGGTTTTTCCAATAGTCATGTATGGATATGAGAGTTGGACTATAAAGAAAGCTGAGCACCGAAGAACTGATGCTTTTGAACTGTCGTGTTGGAGAAGACTCTTGAGAGTCCCTTGGACTGCAAAGAGATCCAACTGGTCCATCCTTAAGGAAATCAGTCCTGAATATTCATTGGAAGGACTGATGTTGAAGCTGAAACTCCAATACTTTGGCCACCTGATGCGAAGAGCTGACTCATTTGAAAAGACCCGGATGCTGGGAGAGATTGAAGGCGGGAGAAGGGAACGACAGAGGATAAGATGGTTGGATGGCATCACCGACATGGCAATGGACATGAGTTTGAGTAAACTCTGGGAGTTGGTGATGGACAGGGAAGCCTGGTGTGCTACAGTCCATGAGGCTGCAAAGAGTGGGACACAACTGAGCAACTAAACTGAATACCACGTGAGTTTATTTCTTTCTGCCAAATATAACTGGTGAATGCTTCTAGGCCTTTTACATGATAATTGCTGCTGGGGTTTAAGAGGACTTAAGTAGAAAGAGATACATTTCAGAGACATTCCCTGGAATAAGATAATGGAACCAAGATAATGAGTTATCTCTGATGGAGTTGGAGAAAGGAGAACAGTTAAAAAACAAATCCGTGGTTTTTGAGCCCAGGGAACGAGGAGAAAGTACAACTGGAAATGAGAAAGAGTGACTCTTGTCAACTAATCAGATTTGTTGTTGTTGTTGTTGGTTGTTTTTGAGCATCATCTTAGAGAAGGCACAGGCAAAGAAAGGTAGGGCCAAGTATCATATTTTTGCATGACTATTGGCAAGGGGACAGGAAGGGTTGTGTTTGATGAGTTTATATGTTAATGTGCAATATTACACTGTCAACACAATAACCACAAAAAGATATTTCCAGTACTAGTCTTCCAGTCTGATTTTTTTCATTATTAACTTCAGCTGTTGCAAGAATTGGTTTTGTATATTTTGTGTCTTGAATGAAGTACCACAGCACTTAACTACCATGTCACCTAGAAACATGGAAATTAATACTATAGCACTCATTCCTTTAGAAAACTGGAAGCAAATAATCTACTCAGAGCTATCTATTATATAACCCACACTTTAATGTAATTAGAACAAACAGGCAAATCAATACAAGGTCTTGTATTTACAAAATCACTGGATGTATAGTCAATATGGTTCCATGCGGACTAAGGGCAAACCACAATGAAGTTTTAGTTAGATTTTTTTGTATAGCTTGAATTATTATTCTTCTGCACTTATTCTCACAAAAATATCACATAACATTTAAGAATTTCAAAAATAATATGATTTTTCCCTTGCCATTGTGTTCTTATTCTTAGCCCCTGTTCCAAACAACTGCTCTAAAATACCTGAGGTGTCTAAAGTGTCACAAGCTCTACTTTCAGCAACACACTATACTTTTCCTAAACTTCTCTAAATGGCCAAAATGTCTGAATGTGTGTCACTCATACTAGAATTTGTCCTGGATACTTGTTTCACATTATTGTTTCACAAACACACACACACACACACACACATATGTGTGTGTATGTATTTTTAACATGGGGGTCAAATGATGGATTCTACATTCATCTGTTCTATGAACAGCTTGCTTAGATAAAACTCTTCATTTACTCGTATATTTAGCTAATAGTTGGTGATCATATACAGTAACACCCAATACACAGTCATTTGGTCATATGGGAAAGACAAACAGGACCGAGCAAGGGTGCACAGGGCAAGAGAGTTAGAAAGGCTTTCCAGGCAAATAGTGAAGTTGGAGAGTCCGTAGCCAGCAGATTATCAACTACCATACAACTCATGCTAAGGAGTTTAACTCCACCCGAAGGGCACTTGGAAAGGAGGAGTGTAGTATGATTAGCTTCATGCTGGGGAAGATCAGTGACAATGTGAGATTTGCTTGGAGGGAAGAAAGGCTAGAGTAGCGGGATCCATAAAGAGGCTGTTTAGGCAACCCATTGAGAGATACTGATAGCCTGAATAAAGATAGTACCACTGGAACAGAGGCAGAAAGATGTGTTCAACAGCTATGAAGAAATGAGAATAAAAGGAATCTAGACATTTCTGACATGGAAAGCATTGTTCTTTATTTTACCTTGGTGCCTTGCTTTGCCCCCTATTTATCTGAGATTTCTTTTACATGTACTGATGGATGTATTTTTCGTTTTTATTAAACAATGGGTCAGATACTATAGTACAGTATTATTGCCTTTTTAAGTAAACATTCACAAGAGGTTTGACACCTTGTAAAAATGTGTTAAGTATTTGCTCACCCAACACAGTTCCTTAAATATAACTGATTTAAATTTAAATGTCACTGGATCATTTTAGCCAATTTGTTCTAAAAATCTGCTACTCTGTAATAGTTTCAATAATGGAGATTATACACATAGAGAAATATTATCAAGTCCTTGGTGCTATAAGTTTATCTAAAATCAGTGCCTTGGGGAATATGAAACTAACTTTTGGAGGATTAATAACTTTTTGTATCTTTTAAGGAAACCAAGTATACAACTGTACCTACTACTTAATTTAAAAAAATAAGCTATTCTTTACTATGCAGAAACTAGCAATAAAAATCAACAGCCAGCAAAGATTATTTTAAAAACAGTTAAGAGATGCTATGCAGAATAAACTAAGATTACAGATTCACAAGATTTGAGAGTTAGAAGAGATTCTTGAATTCAAGTTTTCAGATAGAAATATTTAGTTAGGAGTAAAGCTCAAACTTTACTTTGAAAAACAAGTTTGAATTTGGACTCTGAGGGAGAGGGAGAGAGAGAGGGTGGGATGATTTGGGAGAATAGCATTGAAATATGTATATTATCATGGAAGAAACGAATCGCCAGTCTATGTTCAATGCAGGATGCTTGGGGCTGGTGTATGGAGATGATCCGGAGGGATGATGTGTGGTGGGAGGTGGGAGGGGGGGCTTCATATTTGGGAGTTCATGTACACCCCATGTACACGTTCATGTACACGGATTCATGTCAATATATGCCAAAACCAATACAGTACTGTAAAGTAAAATAAAGTAAAAATAAAAATTTAAAATAAAATAAAACATCCAGATAACTCAGAAAACATTGCCCTCTAGGCTCAAGAATATGGCTTGGGGCATATTTCATGGTAAAATTATATTAATGTTTGACTCACTATAAATGACTGATTATTTTGGCAGTGGTCAATTATATGTTCCTGCATGGAAAAAAAATCATGTTACACCTTGATACTAATCTCAGTACCAAGCATCAGCTTCTGCTTTAACATATATACTATTATGGTGTATGTAACAGCAACTCAACTCAAACTAGAATAAACTAGGATAAGCAATAAAACAAAATTATGGGCAAGGGGATAGAGGAGATGCTTATGTTACAAAAAAAAAAAAAAAAAGCCCAGGGCCAACTAGACATAGGAGCTTGAAGAATGTCACCAAGGCTGCACCTGTCCTCTTAATCTCTGCACTGGCTTCCCTCTCAGGAGGATTTCCCTTCAGTCAATCAGCAAAATAGCTCAGCAAATGGAAACCAGTATCTCTTACCCAAGCTTCCCTGACGACTCGGCTGGCAAAGAATCCTTTTGCAAAGTGAGAGACCTGGGTTCGATATATACAGTCCATGGCGTCACAGAGGGTCAGACACGACTGAGCGACTTTCACCGCTTGCCCAGTAGTGACGAAACACTCAGGATATGGTCTGCTTGAACCACCAGGGCCCACAGTCAGGTTTAGTTTCGCTTTAGGCCGCTCCTCAGTCACCCTGCGTGCTGGCGCCGTGTCTGAGGAAAGGAACACTCTGACTGGCCAGCCCAGGTCACGTGCATACTCCTGCTCTGCGGACTAGACCCACTGGACTGACTGATGTGAGCAGGCGGTTCCCCAGGAAACACCCTGGGTAGAGAAAGGAAGGAGAGAGAGGTTAATGGTCAAGCAGGAATATCAGATGTTCTCCACACTGCAAGTTTGTGACTCTCTTTTTTTCTTGTCTTTACTATAGATGCTATCATTTTTCCTTGTCTCTGTGTCAACTCTCATGAAACGAAGCATCAAAGTAGTCTTTTTTTGGTTTGGCCTTTTTTTTTTTTTTTTCCCGAATTGAATTCTTGATGAAGAAATGCCCCTCTCATCCTAATCCTCACAGTGCTTCTATTTTATTCTACGTGCAGTCCCCAAGTCCTTGGGTAGCCAGACCTGGAGATGATTAGATGTGGCATAAAAGAGTGTAGAGGCATAGGGAGGTAATGGCCAGTGCGCTGATTCAGATTCCAGAGACCAGACACTGGCTCTAGCACTCCCCACCACGGGTTTCCTCTTGCCCACAGTGAGCAAACTGGGATTACCACGATCTCTTCCAGCTCTGATGCTTCCTGCAGCGAAGATAGGTATGCGTCTCCATGACAAGAGCTGAAATTATATCAGGTTTCTTCTTAGTGTGAATATCCCTTACCCATGGTCTGTTCCCCTAATACGTGATACCCCCGCCCCCCATGGTCTGTTCTGGCTTAATGCTCAGCCTGAGTGTGTTGTGTTAGTCACTCAGTCGTGTCCGACTCTTTGCGACCCCGTGGACTGTAAACCACCAGACTCCCCTGTCCGTGGGATTCTCCAGGCAAGAACACTAGAGTGAGTTGCCATTTCCTTCTCCAGGGGAACTGTCCCGATCCAGGGACTGAACCCGGGTCTCCCGCATTGCAGGGAGATCCTATACCATCTGAGCCACCAGGGGAACCCAGGGGCTCAGCCTGGGTCTCCCTCAAATGCAGAAAATGAACAAAGACACATGCAGGTAGTGCCTTGGGAAGCAATTCCGGGGAACAGGAATAAGGGAAAAGGAAAATGAAATAAAGAAGGGGGAAAGCTAGTAAGACAGTGAATTATTGAGTCTACAGGGCAACTGGGACTAGATTTTACAGGACCTTCTGAGGAATCTATAGACTGCCTGAGAGGGACAGGGAGAAGCGTGTACCTATGGGTCTCTCCATCACTACAGAGGATTTTCCTTGGGGGCACAGACATTCCTACTCAGTCAAAAGACTCCAAGCCAGAAAGCAAATGAAAAGTAAATGCCTATGTAGAGGATCATGTCATCTGCAAACAGTGAGAGTTTTACTTCTTCTTTTCCAATTTGGATTCCTTTTATTTCTTTTTCTGCTCTGATTGCTGTGGCCAAAACTTCCAGAACTATGTTGAATAGTAGCGGTGAAAGTGGGCACCCTTGTCTTGTTCCTGACTTTAGGGGAAATGCTTTCAATTTTTCACCATTGAGGATAATGTTTGCTGTGGGTTTGTCATATATAGCTTTTATTATGTTGAGGTATGTTCCTTCTATTCCTGCTTTCTGGAGAGTTTTTATCATAAATGGATGTTGAATTTTATCAAAGGCCTTCTCTGCATCTATTGAGATAATCATATG
>SJYX01015261.1:162826-178971 GCA_006410675.1 Oreotragus oreotragus | reverse complement strand
CTGAGTGAACTCCGGGAGATGGTAATGAACAGGGAGGCCTGGCGTGCTGCGATTCATGGGATCGCAAAGACTCGGACACGACTGAGCAACTGAACTGAACTGAGTGAAAAGGAAAAACCTACAACCAAGAATACTCTACCCAGCAAGATTCTCATTCACATTTGATAGAGAAATCAAAAGTTTACAAACAATTCAGCACCACCAAACAGCTTTACAACAAATTCTAAAGGAACTTCACTAGGTGGAAAAGATAAGAAAATTCACCAGAAGGGCAAACATACAGTAAAGATAGGAAATCATCCACACACAAATATGATATCTAAAACAGTTGTGAGAGGAGAGTACAAATGCAAGATATCTGAAGTGCATCTGAAATTGAGATCATCCACTTAAAACAATCATGTATATACAGACTGCTATATCAAAACTCCATGGTAATTGCAAACCAAAAATCACTCACTGAAGAAGGCAAAGAGGAAGTAAAAAAAAAAAGAAAGGAGCTTAAAACAAATGAATAGAAAAACGTGATCATCCACAACTTATGGGATGTTTTGTTTTACCACAAGAGCAGTATTATGAGAGAAGTTTATAGCAATACAAGCCTACTTCAGAATACAGGAAACATTTTTAACAACCTGACTTTACACCCAAAGCAAGTAAAAAAGAACAACAAAACTCAAAGTTAGTAGAAGGAAAGAAGCATAAAGATCAGAGCAGAAATAAAATAGCGATGAAAAAAAGAACAGAAAAGATCAATGAATCTAAAGCTGGTTCTTTGAAAAGATAAAGAAAATTGATAAACCTTCAGACAGGCTCATCAAGAAAAAACTGAAAGAGGCTCAGATCAATAAAATTATAAATGAAAAAGTAAAAGTTACAAAGGACACCACAGATATACCACAGATCCTAAGAAACTACTACTAGCAACCATGTGGCAATCAAATGAACAGACCAATCTTAAGTACTGACATTGAATCTGTTGGTTAAAAAAAACACACCAACAAAAGTCCTGGACCAGGTGACTTCTATCAAACATTTAGAGGAGATTTAACACCTATCCTTCTGAAAAATCGCACAGAGGGAACACTTCCTAACTCACTCTATGAAGCCACCATTACCCTGATACAAACACCAGACAAAGATATGACAAAGAAAGAAAATTACAGCCCAGTATCACTGATGACACAGCTCTACACCTGTCTCTTATACACATCTAGATGTGTATAAGAGACAGATTGGATAGNCTAATTGCTAGTTGGTTTAAGGTTCAATTTGGGAGGCAATCCGGATTGGTGAGGATCTTTGCTACAGTGGAAGTTAGAGTTTATTAGAAAGTCCAACTCCAGAGATGAAACTAAAAAGTCTTCTCTTATCCAGATCTTGATCAAGATTGTAGACTTAGTGCAGCAAATATGTTATTTGCTGAATTTACTGGTTTTTATTATCATGAGGAGTATGAGAAAGAAGCTTTTATTGGTAAAATTAAATGTAGTCCAGATTGGCTAAAACATGTTAGACATTCCTCCTCATTTTGTGAGTGGAATCTGAAGCATTTACCCTTTGGAATCGAGCTTCTAATACCCTCCCATAGAAATCTTGTATGCAGCCGTTCTTAGGAAGACTTTCCATCTCACCTCAGGCCTCTTTATCCACTACCCAAACCCACCAAAAAGAAACCTATGCAAGGCCAAATCATGGGAGGTCAGTGCCTAGCAAACTCTGTAAAGATACAGAGGCATGAAACGGTTTTATTAATTCTAGGAACTCTAAGTGGTTTCATACAGAATGAAGGAGGAAATGGATCTAAAGAAGAAGATTAAGTCTTTAGCACTATCCAGGGAAAACTGGGCCTTAATCACATGTTGAGATATAATATCATTTTAGATGTAATACCTTTTTAGAATGGCAATAGTCACATCAGATTACAGTAGCCTGATATAAACACCCATTTAGACAATCCCACTAATTTCCTTTGCTTTGATTATATATTGGCTTCTCATATAGATTGTATTAAGGTGAGTGAATGTACTAACCAGCTAATCCAATTACTGAAGTCACTTTGGAAGTCATATTACTCAGTAAAATGGAATGCATTGGCATTCTGGTGTGTGCTTACTCTCTCTGAAGAGGATAATATCAAACATTCCATTGAGTATGGTCAATTCTGTCTGCACTCAAAGAATCAAGTTTCTGCACGCGCGAAGTGCAGGCTCAGAACCTTGACTCTTGTGCCTCCACTGCCCTGCATGACTCGTCTTGAGTTCAGTGAGACTCCTGGCCCCCCACCCCANCTCAAAGAATCAAGTTTCTGCACGCGCGAAGTGCAGGCTCAGAACCTTGACTCTTGTGCCTCCACTGCCCTGCATGACTCGTCTTGAGTTCAGTGAGACTCCTGGCCCCCCACCCCAGAAAAATCTCCCATGTGGGAGATTTTATAGAGATTGATAATATTTGGGTGGTGAAATGTGAGAAGTTTGTAGTCTGTTAGCAATAAAAGTCAGTTAGTGAAAAATAGAAGGGTAGTGTTGCTGCTGCTGCTAAGTCACTTCAGTCAAGTCTGACTCTGTGTGACCCTATAGAAGGCAGCCCACCAGGCTCCCTTGTCCCTGGGATTCTCCAGGCAAGAACACTGGAGTGGGTTGCCACTGCCTTCTCCAACGCATGAAAGTGAAAAGTGAGAGTGAAGTTGCTCAGTCGTGTCTGATCTTAGCGACCCCATGGACTGTACCTACCAGGCTCCTCCGTCCATGGGATTTTCCAGGCAAGAGTACTAGAGTGGGGTGCCATTGCCTTCTCCGATTGAAGGGTGGGGTGGTAGTAACTGGGATGAAATAGTTGTGTCCTGTGTACAATATATATGTTTAAAGTGAAAATCAGTTTCTTAGAAGATTCACACCTCAAATTTTTACAACTATATAAACACACCAACCACCTTCTCACCTGCCAAGGGTGAGAAGGTATGAACCAGAGCAGATGAAATCTCTGAGCAGGTTCAGAGAGGTGACGTGTGGGGAAGTGGCAGTGGAAGACTGTGTGCAAATTCATTTAAAAAACAGATTATCTTGAAATATTTCAGGGGACATGATTACTTCTACTGTTGCTCTTGGTCTCAGTTTACAACTAGTCAAAGTAATACTAATATTCACAAATTAACCAGGGATTCCGATCTTCTTGGAAATCTCTAGAGAGTCTAGTGCAGAGGTCTCAAAGTGTGATCAGGGACTCTTTCTGCAAAAGTATTTATTAAATACTAAGACTTCAGATGCCTTTCTTTGTTCACTCCTGAAAAAATAGAGGAATCTTCCAGAAACTACCTCATGTATGATAATACAACAGAGTGAATGCAGAAACAAATACTAAAATGAATGATTTTCTACTAAAACAGAGAGTAAGGAGATTTGCAATAGTTCAGGTAATATTACTATTTTCATAAATGTCTTTGTTTAGGGAAATAATTATTTTTCACTGAAATATGCTTATAGTAAACTCTAAGGAGTGAGGAGAGAAGATGTCAGAGGAGAAGGGCCTGAGCTCACTTCCTCTCATGAAAACACCATAATTACAACTAATTGCTGAACAACTGTCAATAAAAGAGACTGGACACCACTAAAAATGATATTCTACATCCAAAGAGAAGAAACCACAACAAAATGGCAGGAGGGCTGCTTTTATGATATAATCAAATCCCACAGCCACTGGGTGTGGGAAACCCAACATTGGAAAATAATTATATCACAGAGGTTATCCCACAGGAGTGAGGGTTCCAAGTCCATCAGCAGGCTCCCCAGCTGGGGGTCTGGTATCAGGAGGAGAAGCCCCCAGAGCATTTGGCTTTGAAGGTTAGTGGGGCTTGAGTACAGGAGTTTCGCAGACAGGGGGACGCAGAGACTCAACTCTTGGAGATGCACACCAAGTTTAACATGCACAGGGACCCAGGGCAAAGCAGTAACTCCACAGGAGCCTGGACTGGGCCTACTTGCTGGTCTTGGAGGGTCTCCCGGGAAGGTAGGGATTGGCTGTGGCTCACTGTGGGAGCAAGGACCATGTGGGAGAAGCCCCAGGGATTATCACTCAGTGTTCTCTCTCTGGAAGATAGCCACTTTGGCACCAAGACCTGGCCCCACTCAACACTCTATGGCTCCGGTGCTGGGTTGCCTCAGGTCAAACAACAACAGGGTGGGCACACAGCCATGTCCATCAGCAGACAGGCTGCCTCTAAACACACACTTTGGCATGGCCCTGCTCACCAGAGAGCCAAGAACCACCAGTGGGAAGACACCAGTCTCTCCCACCCAGTATGCCACAAGCCCCTGGACCAAGACCCACAAGGGGGCAGACACCAGAAGATATTCCACTTCCATAGAAACAGATTAAAGGAAAAAAATGAAAAGAAATGAGGACCATTTGGGAGACCACTGTGACAACACCAAATGTGGCAACATTCACATTATAAGGGTCCCAGAAGAAGAAGAGAGAGAGACTGGGCTTGAGAAGATATTAAAGAGATAATAGCTGAAAACTCCCCTAACGTGGAAAAGGAAGCAGTTATACAAGTTCAGGAAGCGCAGAGAGTACCACAGAGGCTCAACCAAAGAGGGAAACACACCAAGACACATCATAATCAAATGGACAAAAATTAAAGAGAAAACCTTAAAAGCAACACGGGAAAAGCAACAGATGACATACAAGAGAATCTCCATAAGATTATCGGCTGATTTTTCAACAGACACTCTGCAGACTAGAAAGGAATGGCACAATATAGTTAAAGTAGAAAAGGCAGAGGAACCAGAGATCAAATTGCCAACATCCGCTGGATCATGGAAAAAGCAAGAGAGTTCCAGAAAACATCTATTTCTGCTTTATTGACTCTGCCAAAGCCTTTGACTGTGTGGATCACAAGAAACTGTGGAAAATTCTGAAGGAAGTGGGAATACCAGACCACCTAACCTGCCTCTTGAGAAATCTGTATGCAGGTCAGGAAGCAACAGTTAGAACTGGACATGGAACAACAGACTGGTTCCAAATAGGAAAAGGAGTACGTCAAGGCTGTATATTGTACCCTGCTTATTTGATTTCTATGCAGAGTACATCATGAGAAATGCTGGACTGGAAGAAACACAAGCTGGAATCAAGATTGCTGGGAGAAATATCAATAACCTCAGATATGCAGATGACACCACCCTTATGGCAGAAAGTGAAGAGGAGCTAAAAAGCCTCTTGATGAAAGTGAAAGAGGAGAGTGAAAAAGTTGGCTTAAAGCTCAACATTCAGAAAACGAAGATCATGGCATCCGGTCCCATCACTTCATGGGAAATAGATGGGGAAACAGTGGAAACAGTGTCAGACTTTATTTTTTGGGGCTCCAAAATCACTGCAGATGGTGACTGCAGCCATGAAATTAAAAGACGCTTACTCCTTGGAAGAAAAGTTATGACCAACCTGGATAGTATATTCAAAAGCAGAGACATTACTTTGCCGACTAAGGTCCGCCTAGTCAAGGCTATGGTTTTTCCTGTGGTCATGTATGGATGTGAAAGTTG
The DNA here is from genome assembly GCA_006410675.1 of Oreotragus oreotragus. Taxonomy (NCBI): domain Eukaryota; kingdom Metazoa; phylum Chordata; class Mammalia; order Artiodactyla; family Bovidae; genus Oreotragus; species Oreotragus oreotragus. The sequence goes on along the minus strand of SJYX01015261.1, from coordinate 173,431 downwards.
GACTGTGAAGAAAGCTGAGCGCCGAAGAATCGATGCTTTTGAACTGTGGTGTTGGAGAAGACTCTTGAGAGTCCCTTGGACTGCAAGGAGATCCAACCAGTCCATTCTGAAGGAGATCAACCCTGGGATTTCTTTGGAAGGAATGATGCTAAAGCTGAAACTCCAGTACTTTGGCCACCTCATGCGAAGAGTTGACTCATTGGAAAAGACTCTGAGGCTGGGAGGGATTGGGGGCAGGAGGAGAAGGGGACGACCGAGGATGAGATGGCTGGATGGTATCATGGACTCGATGGACGCGAGTCTGAGTGAACTCCGGGAGATGGTAATGAACAGGGAGGCCTGGCGTGCTGCGATTCATGGGGTCGCAAAGACTCGGACACGACTGAGCAACTGAACTGAACTGAGTGAAAAGGAAAAAGCTACAACCAAGAATACTCTACCCAGCAAGATTCTCATTCACATTTGATAGAGAAATCAAAAGTTTACAAACAATTCAGCACCACCAAACAGCTTTACAACAAATTCTAAAGGAACTTCACTAGGTGGAAAAGATAAGAAAATTCACCAGAAGGGCAAACATACAGTAAAGATAGGAAATCATCCACACACAAATATGATATCTAAAACAGTTGTGAGAGGAGAGTACAAATGCAAGATATCTGAAGTGCATCTGAAATTGAGATCATCCACTTAAAACAATCATGTATATACAGACTGCTATATCAAAACTCCATGGTAATTGCAAACCAAAAATCACTCACTGAAGAAGGCAAAGAGGAAGTAAAAAAAAAAAGAAAGGAGCTTAAAACAAATGAATAGAAAAACGTGATCATCCACAACTTATGGGATGTTTTGTTTTACCACAAGAGCAGTATTATGAGAGAAGTTTATAGCAATACAAGCCTACTTCAGAATACAGGAAACATTTTTAACAACCTGACTTTACACCCAAAGCAAGTAAAAAAGAACAACAAAACTCAGAGTTAGTAGAAGGAAAGAAGCATAAAGATCAGAGCAGAAATAAAATAGCGATGAAAAAAAGAACAGAAAAGATCAATGAATCTAAAGCTGGTTCTTTGAAAAGATAAAGAAAATTGATAAACCTTCAGACAGGCTCATCAAGAAAAAACTGAAAGAGGCTCAGATCAATAAAATTATAAATGAAAAAGTAAAAGTTACAAAGGACACCACAGATATACCACAGATCCTAAGAAACTACTACTAGCAACCATGTGGCAATCAAATGAACAGACCAATCTTAAGTACTGACATTGAATCTGTTGGTTAAAAAAAACACACCAACAAAAGTCCTGGACCAGGTGACTTCTATCAAACATTTAGAGGAGATTTAACACCTATCCTTCCGAAAAATCGCACAGAGGGAACACTTCCTAACTCACTCTATGAAGCCACCATTACCCTGATACAAACACCAGACAAAGATATGACAAAGAAAGAAAATTACAGCCCAGTATCACTGATGACACAGCTCTACACAGGGACACCACCAGGCGGTTAATACTGAAATCAGACTGATTATATTCTTTGCTGCCAAAGATGGAGAAGCTCTATACAGTTAGCAAAAACAAGACCAGGAGCTGCTTGTGACTCATATCATTAGCTCCTTATTGAAAAATTCAGACTCAAATTGAAATAGGGAAAACCATTCAGGTATGCATGGGTGCTAAGTTGCTCCAGTCTTCTCTGACTCTCTGCGACCCTATGGACTATAGCTTGCCAGGCTCCTCTGTCCATGGGATTCAGGGCAAGGATACTGGAGTGGGTTGCCATGCCCTCCTCCAGGGGATCTTCCTGACCCAGGGATCAAAGTCGTGTCTCCTATGTCTCCTTCACTGGCAAGTGGGTTCTTTACCACTAGAACCCAAATCCCTTATGATTATACAGTGTAGATGACAAATAGATTCATAGATGGATTAGATTTTGTAGACAGAGTGCCTAAAGAACTGTGGGACTGACATTCATAACATTGTACAGGAGGTGGTGACCAAAACCCTCCCCAAGGAAAAGAAATGCAAGAAGGCAAAGTGGTTTTCTGAGGAGGCCTTACAAATAGCTGAGAAAAGAAGAGGAGCAAAAGACAAAGGAGAAAGGGAAAGATATACCTATTTGAATGCAGAGTTCCAGAGAATAGCAAGGAAAGATAAGAAAGCCTTTTTAATTGATCAATGCAAAGAAATAGAAGAAAACAATAGAATGGGAAAGACGAGAGATCTCATCAAGAAAACTGGAAATACCAAGGGAACATTTCATGCAAAAATGGGCACAAAAAGGACAGAAACAGCAAGGACCTAACAGAAGCAGAAGAAGTTAAGAAGTGATGGCAAGAATACACACAAGAACTGTACAAAAAACTCTTAATGACCCAGATAACCATGATGGTGTGGTCACTCACCTAAAAGCAGATCTCCTGGACGGTGAAGTCAAGTGGGCCTTAGGAAGCTTTACTGTGAACAAAGCTAGTGGAGGTGATGGAATTCCACAGAGCTATTTTAAATCCTAAGAGATGATGCTGTGAAAGTACTGCACTCAATATGCCAGCAAATTTGAAAACTCAGCAGTGGCCACAGAACTGGAAAAGGTCAGTTTTCATTCCAATCCCAAAGAAAGAAAATGCTGAAAGAATGCACAAACTATCATACAATTGTACTTATTTCACATGTTAGCAAGATTATGTTCAAAATCCTTCAAGCTAGGCTTCAGCAGTATGTGAACCAAGAACTTCAATATGTACAAACTGAATTTAGGAAAGACAGAGGAATCAGAGATCAAATTGCCAATATCTGCTAGATCAGAGAAAAAGTAAGGGATTTAAAAGAAAAAAAAAAATCCACTTCTACTTCATTGACTATGCTAAAGCCTCTGACTTTATGGATCACAACAAACTGTAGAAAGTTCTTAAAGAGAAGGGAATACCAGACCACCCTACCTGTCTCTTTAGAAACCTGTATGCAGGACAAAACAACAGTTAGAATCAGACACAGAACAATGAGTCTGAACAGACTAGTTCAAAACTGGGAAAAGAATCCCATCAAGGCTGTATGTTGTCACTCTGCTTATTTAATTTTTATGCATAGTACATCATGCAAAATGCCGGGCTGGATGAACACAAGCTGGAATCAAGATTGCTGGGAGAAATATCAACCACCTCAGATATGCAGATGATACCACCCCTTATGGCAGAAAGTAAAGAGGAACTAAAGAGCCTCTTGATGGAGGTGAAAAAGGAGAGTGAAAAATCTGGCTTAAATTTCAACAGTCAAAAAGCAAAAATCATGGCATATGGTCCCATCACATCATGGCAAATAGATGGGGGAAAAAATGAAAGCACTGACAAGTTTTATTTTCTTCAGTTCCAAAATTGCTGTGGACAGTGACGGCAGCCACAAAATTAAAACATGTTTGCTCCTTGGAAGAAAATCTGTGACAAACCTAGATAGCGTATTAAAAAGCAGAGACATCACTTTGCTGACAAAGATCCATATGGTCAAAGCTATGATTTTTCCAGTAGTTATGTATAGAGGTGAGAGCTGGACTATAAAAAAGGCTGAGCATCGAAGAATTGATGCTTTCGAACTGTGGTGCTGGAGAAAACTCTTGAGCATCTCTTGGACTGAAAGGAAATCAAACCAGTCAATCCTAAAGAAAATCAATGGTGAATATTTACTGGAAGAACTGATGCTGAAGCTCGAACACTCTGGCCATCTGATGCAAAGAGCTGACATTTTGGAAAAGACCTCGATGCTGAGAAGAATTGAGGGTAAGAGGAGAGGGGTCAAGACAGGATGAGATGGTTGGGTGGCATCACTGCCTCAATGGACATGAGTTTGAGCAAACTCATGAAGATAGTAAGGTACAGGGAAGCCTGGCATGTTGTAGTCTATGGGGTCACAAAGAGTCAGATACGACTTAGCGACCACACCAACATAAATCACTGATGAAGATACATGCAAAAATCCTTAACAAATTATAGCAAACCAAATCCAGCAATACATTTAAAAGATTAAACACCATGTTCAAGTGGGATTTATCCCAGCGATGCAAGGATTTTTCAATATCAGCAATCAGTGTGATATACCACATCAGGTTGAAGAATAAAACCCATATGATCATCTCAATAGATGAAGAAAAAGCTGTTGACAAAATTCAACACTCATTTTTGATAATAAATTCCAGAAAGTGGGCACAGAGGGTATCTACTTCAACATAATAAAAGTCATAAATGACAAATTCACAGGAAACATCATTGTCAATGGTGAAAATCTGAAAACATTTCCCTAAGATTAGGAACCAGGACAAGGAAGCCCACTCTCACTACTTTTATTCAACAGTTTAAGAACTCATAGCCATAGCAACCAGAGAAGAAATGGAAATAAACAGAATCCGGATTTTAACAGAAGCAAACCTGTCACCATGTGCAGATGACATGGTGTTCAGCACAGACACGCCTAATGATCCTACCAGAAAACCACCAGTGACCATCACTAAGTCGGTAAGATTGCAGAATCCGAAATTAATACACAGAAACCTACTGCATTTCTATACACTAACAATGAATGATCATAAGGGAAATTAAGGAAACAATACCATCTACCATTGCATCTAAAAATATCAAGGAGTCAACCTAAAAAGGCAAAACCTGTACTTCAGAAACTAAGATGCTGCTGAAAAAAACAGATCATACTAACAGGAAAGATATACCATATTTTGGGATTGGAAGAAACAATACTGTCAAAGTGACTACACTATCCCAGGTAATCTACACATTCAATGAGATTCCTTTAAAATTATCAGTGGCATTTTTCATAGAGCTAGAAGGAAAAAAATGTTATTTGAAAACACGAGACCTTAATATCTAAAGCAATTTTGAAAAGAAAAAGGGAGCCTATGGAATCAGACGCCCTGACTTCAGCCTATACTACAACAATACAGGAATCAAAACAGTGTAGTACTGGCACAGAAATAGAAATACAGATCTATGCAACAGAATAAAATGTCCAGAAATAAACCCAAACACCTATGGTCAATCTATGACAAAGGAGGCAAAAGTATACAATGGAGAAAATAGTCTTTTCAATAAATGGTGCTGAGAAAACTGGACAGCTACATGGAAGAGAATGAAATTAGAACATTCTCCAACACCATACACAAAAATAATGGATTAAAGACATAAATGTAAGACTAGATACTATAAAAGTCTTAGAGGAAAACAAACAACCTCACTCTTTGACATAAATTGCAATGATACCTTTTTCGGATCCACTTCCTACAGCAACGGAAATAAAAACAAACACAAATGGACCTAATTAAACTTAAAACCTTTTCCATAGCAAGGGAAACCGTGAACAAAGAGAGATCCTACAGAAGGGAAGAAAATATTTACAAATGATGTAATTAGTCCCATTTCCATAGTGTAGCAGTTATCACATTTGCCTCACAAATGATGTAATTAACAAGGAATTTATCTCCAAAATATACAAACATCAAATTGAATTCAATATCAAAAAAAAACCCAAAAAATGGGCAGAAGCTCTAACTAGACATTTCTCCAAAGAAGACATATTAATGGCCACAAAGCACATGAAAGGTGCTCAACAGCACTAATTATTATAATGAGAAATGTATAGCAAAACTAGAGTGAGATATCACTTCACACTGGTCAGAATGGCCTACCAAAACTGTCCGTCCATAAAAACTGCTAGAGATGATATGGAGGAAAAGAGCCCTCCTGCACTGTTGGTTAGAATGTAAAATAGATACAACCACTATAGAGAAGAACATATATAAGGTCCTTACACTAAAAATAGATCTACCACCGTATGATTCTACAGTCCCACTCGTGGGCATGTTTCAGGAGAAAAACCATACTTCAGAAAGATACACGCACCCCAGTGCTCACTGCAGCACTGTTTACAACAGCCAAGATATGGAAGCGACCTAAATGCCCATGGACAGAGGACCAACCAAGAAGATGCAGTATATATATGCAAGGAAATATTACTCAGCCATAGAGAGAACAAAGAATTTTTTCAATATCAGCAATCAGTGTGATATACCACATCAGGTTGAAGAATAAAACCCATATGATCATCTCAATAGATGAAGAAAAAGCTGTTGACAAAATTCAACACTCATTTTTGATAATAAATTCCAGAAAGTGGGCACAGAGGGTATCTACTTCAACATAATAAAAGTCATAAATGACAAATTCACAGGAAACATCATTGTCAATGGTGAAAATCTGAAAACATTTCCCTAAGATTAGGAACCAGGACAAGGAAGCCCACTCTCACTACTTTTATTCAACAGTTTAAGAACTCATAGCCATAGCAACCAGAGAAGAAATGGAAATAAACAGAATCCGGATTTTAACAGAAGCAAACCTGTCACCATGTGCAGATGACATGGTGTTCAGCACAGACACGCCTAATGATCCTACCAGAAAACCACCAGTGACCATCACTAAGTCGGTAAGATTGCAGAATCCGAAATTAATACACAGAAACCTACTGCATTTCTATACACTAACAATGAATGATCATAAGGGAAATTAAGGAAACAATACCATCTACCATTGCATCTAAAAATATCAAGGAGTCAACCTAAAAAGGCAAAACCTGTACTTCAGAAACTAAGATGCTGCTGAAAAAAACAGATCATACTAACAGGAAAGATATACCATATTTTGGGATTGGAAGAAACAATACTGTCAAAGTGACTACACTATCCCAGGTAATCTACACATTCAATGAGATTCCTTTAAAATTATCAGTGGCATTTTTCATAGAGCTAGAAGGAAAAAAATGTTATTTGAAAACACGAGACCTTAATATCTAAAGCAATTTTGAAAAGAAAAAGGGAGCCTATGGAATCAGACGCCCTGACTTCAGCCTATACTACAACAATACAGGAATCAAAACAGTGTAGTACTGGCACAGAAATAGAAATACAGATCTATGCAACAGAATAAAATGTCCAGAAATAAACCCAAACACCTATGGTCAATCTATGACAAAGGAGGCAAAAGTATACAATGGAGAAAATAGTCTTTTCAATAAATGGTGCTGAGAAAACTGGACAGCTACATGGAAGAGAATGAAATTAGAACATTCTCCAACACCATACACAAAAATAATGGATTAAAGACATAAATGTAAGACTAGATACTATAAAAGTCTTAGAGGAAAACAAACAACCTCACTCTTTGACATAAATTGCAATGATACCTTTTTTGGATCCACTTCCTACAGCAACGGAAATAAAAACAAACACAAATGGACCTAATTAAACTTAAAACCTTTTCCATAGCAAGGGAAACCGTGAACAAAGAGAGATCCTACAGAAGGGAAGAAAATATTTACAAATGATGTAATTAGTCCCATTTCCATAGTGTAGCAGTTATCACATTTGCCTCACAAATGATGTAATTAACAAGGAATTTATCTCCAAAATATACAAACATCAAATTGAATTCAATATCAAAAAAAAACCCAAAAAATGGGCAGAAGCTCTAACTAGACATTTCTCCAAAGAAGACATATTAATGGCCACAAAGCACATGAAAGGTGCTCAACAGCACTAATTATTATAATGAGAAATGTATAGCAAAACTAGAGTGAGATATCACTTCACACTGGTCAGAATGGCCTACCAAAACTGTCCGTCCATAAAAACTGCTAGAGATGATATGGAGGAAAAGAGCCCTCCTGCACTGTTGGTTAGAATGTAAAATAGATACAACCACTATAGAGAAGAACATATATAAGGTCCTTACACTAAAAATAGATCTACCACCGTATGATTCTACAGTCCCACTCGTGGGCATGTTTCAGGAGAAAAACCATACTTCAGAAAGATACACGCACCCCAGTGCTCACTGCAGCACTGTTTACAACAGCCAAGATATGGAAGCGACCTAAATGCCCATGGACAGAGGACCAACCAAGAAGATGCAGTATATATATGCAAGGAAATATTACTCAGCCATAGAGAGAACAAAGAAGCCCACTTGCAGTAACTTGGATGTACTTGGTATTATAAAAATGAGTGAAGTTTTAGTCAGAGAAAGACAAACATCGTTTGATATGGCTTAGATATGTAATCTAAAAAACTGATACAAATGAACTTGTTTACAAACAGAAATAGATTCACAAAGAAAACAATCATGGTTACCAAAGGGGTGAAAATAAATTAGGAGTTTGGGATTAAAAGATACACATTACTATATATAAAACAGATGACCAACAAAGATTTACTACACACCACAGGGAACTATGCTCAATATTTTGTAATAACCTATAGTGGAAAAAAAATGTGAAAAAAATGTACCTATTTACATACATAGCTGAATCACTTTGCTGTACACCTAAAACTAACACTGTAAATCAACTATCTTTCAATAAAAAAGAGCAAAGTATATGGATACCAAGAAGGATAAAGAACTAGCCCAATAATTCAGTCTCGCCCATCATTTTATATTGAGTATGTAGAATATTGATTGACACACAGTAAGACCTGAAAAATTATTTAACAAATGAAAAAAAGTCTGCAATGACTATAAAATTAACCATGGGAAAGATATAGAGAACATGTACTCAGTTCTAGGAGCCATGCTAAAGGTTTTACAAATATTATCTTTCCAATTCTTGCAATAGCTGTTGGGGATAGCTAACATATTTCCATTTACGGGCGAGAAAACTGATTCTCAGAAGTTACATAACTTCCTTGGAGTCGACTAATATTAACTTAGTTCGCTGTTCCTGTTCCACAATCTGGGTTTGGTTATTCTAATCCCTGAAATACTGAATTTATCATAGTCAGTATACATTAGTTTCGATCTCTTTTGATTAGCCTTGAAATCAATTCCTAAAGCACATTACAAATGAAAGGTGATCATCCAGTGGTGAGAGATGATAGAGGTTGTTTTCTAAGGAGAAAAATCAACCAAAAGTGGAAGAACGAGATCTCTGTTCAACCTTTTTTCCCCACTATTACTGCCAGAAACACTGGCATAAAGCATGAGTAACTGCCTGGAAACTCTTTATTAAAATAAACATATAAATATTTAAACATCTTCAAAGGCGTGAATAAACACCCAGGACTCATTATTTCTGACCACAAGCTCTACATCTGTTCTAACATTTCCTAACATCGACGCAGTATCCTGTTTTGGCCCTACTCTCATTTCTATCATGTTTACAATCCAGGCTCGATCCTGTCAATACTATACTCACTTACGGTCAAGAATCTCACACTCATTTGCTCATCCATGCCAGTCTCCACCGCAATACGCAAGATGACAGAAGTGTTGGAAAATTTTAATAAACCACATCTGAGATCACAATGTACATTAACCACCCAACGTTGGCCCTGATTGAGGACTTTCATCTTACACTTTGTCCCTTGATTCATTATGATGTTCCCTTCCTGCTGTTCTAAACTCCGTATTCTGCAGTCCCTAGTTTCACCCCAGCAACGCTACTCGGAGGATGACTTCACTCCTCATTCATTGACACAGATGATATACGATGCCAGCTCTCACAGACTTCTTTCTTCATAAAGACTAAATGAAAGTTTCCATCTCCCTATTTATCTTCGTTTTGACCTTAAAAACTCCTTTCCTCTTCCCTATCAGAATATGATAGGCTCTCTTTCCAACTTCTGTTCGCTCTCCTCACATTTCTTCAGTCTTATCTCCCCATCTCCAGCTTTACCACATTTGTTCAACTATCCTTTTTTTTTCTTCTATTCCCTCTATCCTTTGGTGTCTTTTATTTTGCCTATAAACATACACATATATTCATTTTTTATTTTAATTGGAGTATAGTTGATTTACAACATTGTGTGAGTTTCAGGTGTATAGCAAAGTGATTCACTTCTACATATGTCCACTCCTTTTTTCAGATTTTTTCTTATATAGGTTATCACAGAGTTTTGAGTAGAGTTCCTTGTGCTATACAGTAGAACCTTGTTGATTATCTTATATATATATTAGTTTGTGTATGTTAATCTCAAGTTCCTGATTTATCCCTTTCCCCTATCTCATTTCTCTTTTGGTAGCCATAAGTTTCTTTCAATATCTGTAATTCTGTTTCTGTTTTGTAACTAGGTTTCAGTTCAGTTCAGTTGCTCAGTCGTGTCCGACTCTTTGTGACCCATGAATCGCAGCATGCCAGGCCTCCCTGTCCATCACCATCTCCCGGAGTTCACTCAGACTCACGTCCATCGAGTCCGTGATGCCATCCAGCCATCTCATCCTCGGTCGTCCCCTTCTCCTCCTGCCTCCAATCCCTCCCAGCATCAGAGTCTTTTCCAGTGAGTCAACTCTTCACATGAGGTGGCCAAAGTACTGGAGTTTCAGCTTTAGCATCATTCCCTCCAAAGAAATCCCAGGGCTGATCTCCTTCAGAATGGACTGGTTGGATCTCCTTGCAGTCCAAGGGACTCTCAAGAGTCTTCTCCAACACCACAGTTCAAAAGCATCAATTCTTCAGCACTCAGCTTTCTTCACAGTCCAACTCTCACATCCATACATGACCACAGGAAAAACCATAGCCTTGACTAGGTGGACCTTAGTCGGCAAAGTAA
>SJYX01015261.1:63349-161442 GCA_006410675.1 Oreotragus oreotragus | reverse complement strand
TCCATATTGCTGCAAATGGCATTCCATTCCTTGTTATAGCTGAGTAATACTCCATTGGATACATACTACACCTTCTTTATCCACTCCTGTGCTGATGTATATTTAGGTTGCTTCCACGTCCTGGCTATTGTAAATAGTGCCTCAGTGAACACTAGGGTGCATGTTATATTTTCGAATGTATTCCTAAAATAGACAAAATAACTCAAGCGCGTAACTCCCACAAGCTACTTACTCAAAATCTCTGCTCTAACCAATACATTTTTCAAATGAGTTTATTTGTCTACCATCCTGCCCTTGCAATTTGGTTTCTGACTCAACTATTCTATTCTGCTATTTTGAGAGTGATAAGTAACAAAACCATTACCAAGCCCAGGACCGTCTTCCTCGCCTTCATCCTCCTACAGTGCTCATTGTTTCACCGTGTGCTTCTCTTCTCTTGACTCTACACTTGCAGGGTCTTTTGTTACCTTGCAGCACTGTCTATTCTCTACGTCTGGTGGATTCTCCATCTCCCAGCACACAAACATTTTCTGATCTCTTTGTTCTGCACACTTTCTCTCAGCAATAGATAGTGATTTTCAGTACAGCACCATTTTTTTGAGGACCTCCTTTGTGCCAGCCACCGGATGTAGTGATGAACAGAGTATTACCCAGCCCTGGCAGACTCACAGTTACAGAAAAGTAAGCAATCACTGGATTCCACTTGATAACGGCAGTAAAGGTGTAAGCCACAAAGTATGGAGGAAGTACAGAGAAGTAATGAGGATGAGAGTAACAGGGGCAGGAAAATAGCAGTTTGGAGTAAAGAATGTCCAGGAAATGTTTCCCAAGAAATAATCAGGAAATGAGTCAAAGTGAAACTCAATAATGTGGCTGTGTAATGGGAGAAAATATTAGCAAATGATGCAACTGACAAAGGATCCATCTCCAATATATACAAACAGTTCATGTAGCTCTCGGTCAAAAAAATGAACAACTCGATCCAAAAAAATGGGCAGAAGATCTAAATGGACATTTCTCTAAATAAGACATGTTGTTGTTCAGTCTCCCAGTTGTGTCTGATTCTTTGCAACCCCATGGACCGCAGCATGCCAGGCCTCACTGTCCCTCACCATCTCCTGAAGTTTGCCCAAGTTCATGCCAATTGCATTGGATGGAATACAGCTGGCCAAAAAGCACATGAAAAGATGCTCAACATCATTAATTATTAAATAAATACAAATCAAAACTACAATGAAATATGACCTCACACCAGTCAGAATGGCCATTGTTAAGACGTCTATAAACATATGCTGGAGAGGGTGTGGAGAGAAGGGAAGCCTCCTACACTGTTGGTGGGGATGTAAGTTGGTACTGCCACTATCGAGAACAGTTGGGAAGTTCCTTAAAAAACTAAAAACAGAGTTTCCTTATGATCCAACAATCCTACTCCTGGGCATATATCTGGAGAAAACTATAATTTGCAAAGATACATGCACCCCAGTGTTCAAAGCAGCACTATTCACAATAACTGAGACATGAAACAACCTAAATGTCTTTCAACAAAGGAATGGATAAAGAAGATGTAATTCATATATACAATGGAATTCTACGCAGTCATTAAAAAGAATGAAATAATGCCATCTGCAGCAACATGGACGAATCTAGAGATTATTCACTTAAGAAAGTCAAATATATATCACTCATATGTGGAATCTAATTTTTAAACATGATACAAATGAGCTTATTTACAAAACAGACTTATAGGTATTGACAACAAACATGGTCACCAAAGGAGAAATGTGGGGCGGGGGGGGTGGATAAATTAGGATCCAGGGATTAACATATATAAACTACTACATATAACATAGATAACCACAAAGATCTACTGTCTAGCAGAGGGAACTCTACTCAATACTCTGTGATAACCTACATGAGAAAAGAATCTGAAAAAGAATGAGTATATATGTAACTGAATCACTTTGCTAGATGCATGAAATACAACATTGTAATCAACTATACTCCCAATAAAATAATAATAATAATGTGACCGTGTTAAAGGAATGGGATTCTAAAATCTGTGTTTCTCTCTCCCATTCCATAGTTTCAAAAGGCAGTCAGTCCTCCCAAGTATGTGCTGCCAAGAAACATCTCCAGCTGAGGCGTTTTTACCCAGTGAAGTTCTTCCTATTTACCCTTTTTGCCCGGGGTTTCCTGGCCCTCATAATATGCATTTAGACCTCCTTATTTTGGTAGCTCTCCATCCTCCTTGCCAGCGTGGGGTTTGCTGGAACCAGATAGTAATCAGATAGTGGAGGAAACTCTTGACCTCATAAAGGCTAAATGATTGCATTAACTTTGGAAACAAAAGTAGTCAAAGAAACCTAGAAAGTGAAGATTTAATTTTTCAAATAGGATTTTTGATCCCAAAATAGAGACCAGAATAAGGGAAGTGGGATAGGAAAGGCAAAATAAACTTCATCTTCCAGAAGTAGAATGCTTAAGTTGTTTTGTTTTCAAACCCTATAATTAAATATTGATTTAATAAGATTTATCGATACAATAGGGCTACCATGGTGGCTCTGTGGTAAAGAATCTGCCGATCAATGCAGGAGTCACAGGTTTCATCCCTGGGTTGGGAAGATCCCCTGGAAAAGGAAACAGCCTGCAATACAGGAGACCCTGGTTAGATTTCTGGATCAGGAAGATCTGCTGGAGAAGGGATAGGCTACCCATTCCATATTCTTGGGCTTCCCTGGTGGCTCAGCTAGTAATAATCCACCTGCAATGTGGGAGACCTGGGTTCGATCCCTAGGTTAGGAAGACCCCCCAGAGAAAGGGAACAGCTACCCACTCCAGTATTTTAGCCTAGAGAATTCCATGCATGAACTGTATACGGAGTCTCAAAGACTCGGACACAACTGAGCAACTAACACACATTAACATAATGAGTTCACAACTAGTAAGCTTTTTTTCAATATAAATTTACTTATTTTAATTGGAGGTTAATTACTTTACAATATTGTTTTGGTTTTGCCAAGCATCAACATGAATCCGCCACAGGTATACACATGTTCCCCATCCTGAAACCCCCTTCCTCTCCCTCCCCGTACCATCCCTCTGGGTCGTCCCAATGTACCAGCCCCAAGCATCCAGTATCATGCATCGAACCCGGACTGGTGATTCATTTCATATATGATATTTTACATGTTTCAACACTATTCTCCCAAATCATCCCACCCTCTCCTTCTCCCACAGAGTCCAAAAGACTGTTCTGTACATCTGTGTCTCTTTTGCTGTCTCACATACAGGGTTATCGTTACCATCTTACTAAATTCCATATATATGCGTTAGTATACTGTATTGGTGTTTTTCTTTCTGGCATACTTCACTCTGTATATAATAGGCTCCAGTTTCATCCACCTCATTAGAACTGATTCAAATGTATTATTTTTTAATGGCTAAGTAATACTCCATTGTGTATATGTACAACTAGTAAGTTTTAAAACGACTACCTACTTTCCAAATCCTTGCAGGATAGAAAACAAAACTTTTATCAGAAAGACAAAATAGGAAAAAATTCAACTAAAACAAAGTATACAACAAAAAAAGATAAGTTAGATTATATTTTCACAGTAAATGTGCAATTTAAACTTTCTTATTAAAGGGTAAAAATCTTTGGATTTTTAACAATTTGGTTTTAATCATCTGTTCTTTACAAAAGATATATTTATAAAAATGCTTGAAGATTCTATAAACAGCCTAGGAAACTGGATTTTAATAAAACATGAACAAAAAAGTTCTAGCAAACAATGAAGAATTTAAGACCTAAAGATTTTATATTTTAAGACCTCAATGGCACAAGACAGACACAAAAACGTGAAACAACATATTGCGTGAGATATGCAATGTTGTTTGGGATATTCCGGCCCCAGCATACGCCCCTCCTCGGGATTTTCTGTTGGAACTAGAACCAAGAGCTAAAAGACCAGGACAGTTTCCTACATTGTTTCTTCCATATCCCATACACTAAGACCTATTGATTCCCTCTCTCCTGACCCTCTCAGTATTCACTTTCCTCATCTCCCTTCTCATTGAACTACTGAAACTGACTCCTCATACCTTACCCCTTTTGCAACTATGGAAAGAATCTTCCTACCTCTAGCCTTATCTCCATCTAATTATTATTTTAAATTCTTGACAAAATAATACTTTGAAAATGCAATGCTGTGCTTATTTTTCTTCCTATTTTTAATCTTTTTCTTGTGTCATGCCAAAACAATTTTAAGATTCATTTTAAGAAAGAACCACCCAGAGGGATCCCCCTGTCAGATCTGAAGCTGAGACCTGACTTAATATATAGAGCACCCAGCCCTATATAATAATATTAAATCTGTAGATGGTGCACAATTCAGTAGGTAATATATAGATATAGCAATAATGTTAAATTCTCCTCCCAGATAAAATACTCCTCTCAAATCCTTCTGACAGTGCAACTAATTTTATTCCAAGCCACGCTGGGTGGAAAAGCTCACTTGTGCCTTCCAGTGTGGATAACAAAGCGGGTAGAGGCCTGTTTGCTCTGCTCACAGAGGCTTTTACACTCATGCACAGTTAAAGCTACAAGAGGTAGATATAACCAGAAGCACTTTCTTCAGCTTGGATGTAAATTGAAAAAGCTCCATGCATTGGCATGAACAATCTTAAGCATTAAGGGCAATTTTAAAAAGAGAGAGAGAGAGAGAGAGCAGAAAAAAAAAAACAACCAAGTAGCAGCTGTTGAACTAGAAACGACACGGAGAGCAGGCAGCTGCAGGGCAGCTGTTTTCTATCTGGAGAGCCCTTTGGAAGTGCTTTTGAGGTTCTTCAAATATTTGATGAGAATTTCATGGATGTTGATGCTGTATAAGAAGCTTTAACATTTTAGTGTCCTGCTTAAAGTTTTTAAAATTCTGCTAAAACAAACCAAACCTGTTGAAAAATATGGGTGAAAACGGAAAATCCATGGGCTGTGGAGTCTGACTGACTAGGCTTAGTTCCAGGTTCCAGGGGCAAGTGCCATCTTGGGCTCCTTAACCTCTCAAAGCCAGAATTTCCTGATCCATAAAATTCATCCCTTATTTCACAAGGTTATTGGAGTTACTAATATTTTGTAAAATACACAAAATGCTTCCCACATAGTGAGTTTAATCACTCAGTCGTGTCCGACTCTGTGTGACCCCATGGATAGCAGCACGCCAGGCTTCCCTGTCCATCACCAACACTCAAAGCTTGCTCCCTCTCATGCCCATTGAGTCGGTGATGCCATCCAAAAATTTCATCCTCTGTCATCCCTTTGCCCTCCTGCCTTAAATCTTTCCCATCATCATGGTCTTTTCCAATGAGTCAATTCTTTGCATCAGGTGGACAAAGTATTGGAGCTTAAGCTTCAGCATCAGCCTTCCAGTGAATATTCAGGACTGATTTCCTTTAGTATTGACTGATTTGATCTCCTTGCTGTCCAAGGGACTCTCAGGAATCTTCTCTAGGACCACAGTTCAAAAGCATCATTTCCTTGGGGCTCAGCTTTCTTTACGGTCCAATTCCAATATCCATACATGATCACTGGAAAAACCATAGTTTTGACTATATGGACCTTTGTCAATAAAATAATGTCTCTGCTTTTTAATATGCTGTCTAGGTTGGTCATAGCTTTTCTTCCAAGGAACAAGTGTCTTTTAATTTCATGGCTGCAGTCACCATCTGCAGTGATTTTGGAGCCCAAGAAAATAAAGTCTGTCACCATTTCCATTGTTTCCCCATCCATTTACCATGAACTGATGGGATCAGATGTTGTGATCTTCATTTTTTGAATGTTGAGTTTTAAGCCAGCTTTTTCACTCTCCTCTTTCATTTTCATCAAGAAGCTCTTTAGTTCCTCTTCACTTTCTGCCATAGGGTGGTGTTATCTGCATATCTGAGGTTACTGATATTTCTCCCTGAAATCTTGATTCCAGCTTGTGCTTCACCAGCCTGGCATTTTGCATGATGTACTCCTTGATTCATGGGGTCGTAAAGAGTCAGACATGACAGAGCGACTGAACTGAACTGAACTGAAATTATTCTGGAGCAATTCAGAGGCAAAAACATAAATGTTATTGAGCTTGGGATACACCACACATCTTATTTATTCTTTACTAGAGACTTTATTATTATCCAAACCCTATGCCATAGGTACTATTGATACAGAATATGAGAAAACTGAAGATGATTAGGTTCCTTACTCAAATTCACAGTTAGTATGGAATGTGGTTAAGGCTTAATCCCAGATGGGTTAAGTCATTCAGTCTTGTCTGACTCTTTGTGACCCCAGCGACTGTAAGCTTCCAGGCTCCTCTGTCCATGGATTTTCCGGGCAAGAGTACTGGAGTGGGTAGCCGTTTTCTTCTCCAGGGGATCTTCCAGACACAGGGATCAAATCCAGATCTCCCACATTGCAGGCAGATGCTGTACCATCTGAGCCACCAGGGAAGCCCTGCTCTCAAATACCCAAATATCCAGCACAAAAACACATGGAGTGAAATTCTAGCCTGTATTGGTATAACAGAATTTCAGAAACCTTTTAATTCTTTGAGGACAAAACATCAGTTAACATCAATAGGCACTGAAATAACAAAGAACTGAATTTTGTACAGTTATGTATAGTTTATATATCAAACAGGCATTAAAAAAAAACACCTAATTTCCCCTCATATACTATGAAAAGCACTTTGGCTACCCTAACTCTGCCTGACTTAGATTCTAAGTGCTTTATAACAGTATTTATTTATTTATTTATTTATTCAGTATTTATTTTTGAGCTCCAAATTAAGTTGTGGACTTAAGGAAAAATACTGTCTTTTCTTGTAGTAATCCACTTTCATAAATGTTGGTATCATTTATTTAAGATGCTCTCCCTGCTACAGACTCTTTCCACTTCCCAGTATGTTTATACTTTCTGAGGGACTCAACTTCTGATGCACATTCATAATTTTAGATATCAGTCCTAAACAGGGGCCTTCTCTATCTGTCCATGCTATTTCTGCCTTCTTTGTTCAAGTCCCTAATAACTTTAGTTTGTCAGATATTTCTGTTAGTAGATAAAGCTATTGCATCAAATTTCATGTGTTTAAACATTTTCCCCTCTTATTCAACATTTGCCTCTTATGTGCTATGATTGTCCCAGCAAAATGTATGCTGAAGCTCAGAGGGTCTGCCCATAATCCTTCCTTATACTCTTNTGTGCTCATCTTTGCATGAAATGTTCCCTTGGTATCTCTGATTTCTTGAAGAGATCTCTAGTATTTCCCATTCTATTTTTCTTTCCTCTATTTCTTTGCATTGATCACTTAGGAAAGCTTTCTTATCTCTCCTTGCTATTCTTTGGAACTCTGCATTCAAATGGATGTATCTTTCCTTTTCTCTTTTGCCCTATGCTTCCCTTCTTTTTTCAGTTATTTCTTTTTTTTTTTTTTTGATAGTTGAAATACTTCATTAATTATTTACATTATCAAATATTAATTGGAACAGCATTATTTGTAAATATTTCATTATGTCATTATTATGCCCTAAGAGTTACAAATGCTGTTCTCAAAACAGGAAAATAAAAAGAGTAAAATAATTCACAATTGATATGTGCATTGCACTTAAGGAATGATGCTGTTGTTCAGTCGCTCAGTCATGTCTGTTTCTATTTGACCACATGGACTGCAGCACACCAGGGCTCCCTGTTCTTCACCATCTCCCAGAGCCTGTTCAAATTCATGTCCATTGAGTTGGTGATGCCATCCTTTTTGCATTTGTTCTTCTTGGGGATGGTTTTGATCACTGACTCCTGTACAGTGTTACGATCCTCCATTCCACATAGTGAAGGGTGGATCAAAATAACATATTTTAAAGTACACAAAATGCTTCACACATAGTGAAGGGTGGATCAATGCCAGTTCTCACTATCTGTCTACTTGTCACCATTGTAAGACATACTGTGGTACAGATTTATTCCCAGTGTGTCTCAAGGGCAAAAGGATTAGTTTTTTCAGTGATGTTGGAAGAACCTTAGTATCAGTGTATAAAAATTTGCTGGAAAAGAGAGTGGGATGAATTGGGAGATTGCAGATTGACATATATATTCTACTGATACTATACATAAAACAGATAACTAATGAGAACATACTATATAGCACAAGGAACTCTACTCAGTGCTCTGTGATGACCTAAATAAGAAGGAAATCCAAACGGCCGGGGATGTATGTACACCTATGGGTGATTCATTTGCTGTGCATTAGAAACTAACCACATTGTAGAGCACCTATACTCCATAAAAATTAAGTTTTAAAAAATCTGCTGCAGGTCTATACTTAAGATACAAGATGTAAATGCCAGAACATTTCTGTGCTTAACTCATTTAAACTGCAAAGCTCCTTTTCTGAGAAAATTGAAGGCAAACTTCCTTTTGTCAGCTTGTTTAAAACTGGACTTCTAAACCTTGGGTAAGACAGAAGCACTTAATCTCTCTTGGCTTCTGTGACCTACAGACCTCTGCAGTACTGGCAGGTTGTAAACCCCCAACCATTCTATTATTAGCTTTTCTTGGATCTGTGAAAAATCACATCTTTGTGCTGTATGTTACTTCAGGTGTATAAAATCACTATATCTTGGATAAAAAGGTAAAATCCCTCCCCTCCATTGAAACTGTCCCCTCTCTTAAAGTGGCATTTGCGAAGTTGCTGTCTGACTGCAATGCTTAGAAACCAGCAACTGTGGAAGGGCTCATCCTTGGGCTACTTCTAAGGTATGTCTTGCCTTGCGAAACCTCCTGACTTTCCATTTCCCTTTGAGCCACAACTTTCAGGCACCTGCTTCTGCAGGCAGTGTGTGCTCCATCCATAGACACAGCTCTGCTGTTTATCCAAGCAGGAATTTTCTGTCCACTGCCACTGGGCCTGCTTCCCGTGCCTCCTCCTGCTGCTGCTGCTGCTAAGTCACTTCAGTCGTGTCCGACTCTGTGCAACCCCTAGACAGCAGTCCACCAGGCTCCCCCGTCCCTGGGATTCTCCAGGCAAGAACACTGGAGTGGGTTGCCATTTCCTTCTCCAACGCATGAAAGTGAAAAATGAAAATGAAGTCACTCAGTTGTGACCCCACTGACTACAGCCCACCAGGCTCCTCCGTCCATGGGATTTTCCAGGCAAGAGTACTGGAGTGTGGTGCCATTGCCTTCTCCAGTGCGTCCTGCTAGGGAACTGCTTATACCTGTGAAACTTGCCTTCTGAGGAAACGTCTTTTTCCACCTGTATTTGTTTTGGTAGAGTCCTGATATGAGGCCTCAGTTGATGTTTCTGAAGCCAGTACTGTTTCTCCCTTATTCTCCTCACTTTTCAATATTCTTGGTCAGTGGCTCCCAAATTATGTTTGGTAAACCCCTGGGAGTCCCTGGAAACCTTTTAGGGGGGCACATCAGGTAAAAATTATTTTCTTTTTTGTGCTAGTATGTTATGTACTTTTTTCAGTGTGGATATGTACAGTGATAAGGCAAAAGGAATAATAAACTGCTGGCAAAATTTAAAATTTGCCAAAATAATGATACATTAAACCTAACACAAATAGAGCATGGAACTAATTGTATTAGTAGATATTGTCTTCTCTACCACTTTGCATTCACAGAAAAGAATTAGTCACTTTCACTTCGTAATATCTTTGATAATGCAGTAAAAATTATTAATTTTATTAAATTTTAGCCCCTAATGACACATCTTTTTAATATTCTGTGTGACAAAATGGAGATTTGGCATAAAACACTTGTGTTGTTCACTGAAGTGTGATGGTTGCCTGGAAGGAAAAGTGTGTGATTGAGAGTTTCAAACTGAACTAGCCACTCTTTTCACACAACACAATGTTTACTTTAAAGAAAAACTCACTGATAAAACTTGGCTATACAAACCATATATTGGAGAAGGCAATGGCACCCTACTCCAGTACTCTTGCCTGGAAAATCCCATGGACGGAGGATCCTGGAAGGCTGCAGTCCATGGTGTCGCTGAGGGTCGGACACGACTGAGCGACTCACTTTCACTTTTCACTTTCATGCATTGGAGAAGGAAATGGCAACCCACTCCAGTGTTCTTGCCTGGAGAATCCCAGGGACGGGGGAGCCTAGTAGGCTGCCATCTATGGGGTCGCACAGAGTCAGACATGACTGAAGTGGCTTAGCAGCATACAAACTATAGTCTGTATATTTGTCAGACATTTTTGTGAAAGTGAACAAAAACACCTGTCACTCCAATGCAAAAACCTAAAATTTTTTGCCAATGATAACATTTGAATTTCCAAGCAAGCATTAAAAAAAAATTTTTAACATATCAACCAGTGAGCTTGATAGCTTGCCAATATATAAAGAAATTTTGGTAATATTAAAAGATACAATTGGTTGCTATATTGTAGTGAAGTGTGTCCAGATTTTGGAAAATCTGAATGGTTCAGTAAACTAGTATTTTCCAGATGAGTAATATATGATTTTACAAAATCATGCATGGGTATGAAAGACCCATATAAAGTTCAAGAAAGACCAACAAATTTTACTGTAACCAACCAGAAGTTCATTGGTAGGGTTGCAAATATTGGTACATTACAAATGACCTTTAAGAAACTAATACTTGTTTTTGCCACTTTATTTTTTTAATTGAAGGATAATTGCTTTACAGAATTTTGTGGTTTTCTGTCAAACCTATCAGCCATAGGTACAACCATGTCCCCTCTCTCCCAAACCTCCCTCCCATCTCCCTCCCCATTCCCCACTTTTGGATTGTCACAGAGCCCTTGTTTGACTTCCCTGAGTTATACAGCAAATTCCCATTGGCGACCTATTTTACATATGGTATTATAAATTTCCATGTCTCCATACATGTCACCCTCCCCTCCCCTCTCCCCATGTCTATGGGTCTGCTCTCTATTTCTGTTTCTCCATTGTTGCCCTGAAAATTAATTCATCAGTACCATGTTTCTAGAGTTCATATATATACATCACTATATATCTGTATTTCTCTTTCTGACTTACTTCACTCTGTATAATAGACTCTAGGTTTGTCCACCTCATTAGAACTGACTCAAATGTGTCCCTTTGTATGGCTGAGTAATATTCTATTGTATATATGTACCACCACACATATATGGCATATATATATAGACACACACACACACCATAGTATATATGTACTACAATGAGGTGGTATCTCACTGTAGTTTTGATTTTCACTTCTCTAATAATGAGTGATATTGTGCATCTGTTGAGCATCTTTTCATGTGTTTGTTAGGCATCTATATGTCTTCTTTGGACATAAGTCTTCTTTGGACATATATCTTCTTTGTAAAATGTCTATTTACATATTTTTCCCACTTTTTGATGAGGTTGTTTATTTTTCTGGTATTGAGTTGTATAAGCTGCTTGTATATTTTGGAAATTCTTTGTCAGTTGTTTCATTTGCTATTATTTTCTCCCATCCTGAGGGTTTTCACCTTGCTTGTAAGAAACTAACACTTATTGAGTATAGTATTGAGTCAAAGAAGAGCCATCCCTTACACCATATATGAAAGTTAAGTCAAAATGGATTTTAGACCTAACCATAAAACCTGAAAGTATAGAGACTTCCCTGGTGGTGCAGGCGCTAAGACTGCATTTTCCCAATGCAGGGTGCTCCAGTTCAGTCCCTGGTCAGGGAACTAGATCCCACATGCCACAGCTAAGAATTCACATGCCCCCAACTAAAGACTGTGTGCCGCAACTAAGACCCAATGCAGCCAAATTAATTAATTAAAAAAAAATACTATATAAAACTTCCAGAAGAAGACATGGGAGAAAAGCTTCGTGACTTTTAGTTAGGCAAAAATTTCTTGGGGAAGACACCAAAAACATAATCTATAAAAGAAAACTAGGATTAACTGAACTTTGTGAAATGAAAAGAGAAATATTTTCAAATTATATAGTTGGCAAAGGACTTATAGCCAGACAATACCTAGAATTCTTAAAACTAAAAATAAAGAAAATATCCAATTTTTTAAAATGAGCAACATATCTCATCAGTCACTTGATCAAAGAAGATACACATTTGGCAAATTATCATATGAAATGTAAATCACTAGAAAAATGCAAACTAAAACCACAGTCAGCTATTAGGACATACTCATTAAAATAATTAAACTGTTTGCAATAAAGAAGAAAACACTAACAATACTAGCAAATATGTAATGTGAATGGAACTCTGACATTCCTGGTCAGAATGCAGATGATTCAGGCCCTTTGGACCACTTTGTCAGTGTCTAATAAAGTTCAGTATACAGTTACCATATGACCCAGCAATCCTACTCCTGAATACTGACCTAAGTGAACTTCTGGTCACACAAAAAATAATGTGGATAGAAGCTTAATTCATAACCATCAAAAGTGGAAAAAATACAAATTTATTTTAATTTGTTATTAGACAAACTCTGATACCTCCGTGCAACGGAATTGTTACTCAACAATAAAACAGGACAAACTAGGACATGGATAACTCTCAAATGTACTGTGCCAAGCGAAAGAAGCCAAACGAACAAGGGCCCAATCCTGTTCATATGACTCCATTTATGTAACTTTCCAGAAAAGGCACAGCTGCAGTGGCAGAGAACACATCTGTGGCTTCCAGGGGCTAGCACGAGAGGAGGAGTTGACTACAAAAGGCCACAGGGGCATCAGGGGCTGTGCTGGAACTCTTTTATCTACTGACTTGTCAAATCCCACAGAATTACACTAAAAAGGGCAGATTTTGCTATATGTACATGACTTCATGATAATAACAACAATAGAATGAAAAGTTTTTCAAAAAGGAGGGGGAAAGGATAAGTAGAGGGAAGATGCCAATTTCGCTTTTATTTCTACTAAGCTGATAAGAGAATGGAGCGGTCATCTGTGGGCAAGTCACTGTGGTCACAGGCTTGTGGTTCACAAGGCCTCATGCCCAGGGCCAGGCCACCAAGCCCAAGTTCACAGAGTGACGCAGAGCGCTCAGCTCACTTGCTCACTGCAGGCAGACTTCAAACACCAGGCTGGGGCAGAAGCGGAATTGCCGGTGACCTGGTCCTTTCCCCAAACCTCCAATCAGGCAACTCACTCCCTCTCCAGCAGGAGTAAGGGTAGGAATGAGGCTGGACTGCTTTCAGTCAATAGAGTACTGTAAAGTAAAATAAAGTAAAATGGAAGCTATAAAAAAATTTTTTTTAAATAAAATTAAAAAAAGAAAACAATAACAGAAAACTTCTCTCCTCATTTTGCCAACCTTTTATGAAAATTTTAAATATACTGGAACCTAACAAAGCATAACTAGGAGGGCTTTTAAAGACAGAATTTTTTTTTTTGTATTAAGTGCTCAATCCTCTTAATAGCACTATCTCTAGAAAACTCCTTTTCCTGCAAGAAATCACTAAATGAGTATGTTCCCTTGCTTACATGCGGCCCAAGGACATTACGTAGGTTTCATTACAACATCCCCTTTACTTCATGTCATTTAAGTCTCAACGATTTCTCATAGATACAAATGTTATAGCAGCCAGGGATGTCTAATTGTCAATGAACAGTGTGTTAACAGCATAATGGGGAGATAATTAAAAATTACTTCTATTAAATTGATACTGTATACTATAGCTCCAAGCATGAATTTCCAATAATTTAGTTTCCTTCATCCACCTCATCCCTCTTCTCCCAAGAATTTGCTAAGATTCTTTACTAAGATTCTCATAATTTAAGAAACTCTTTTATTTTAAAAATATTCATGAACAATTTAGAATTTGGAAAAAAACTGACCCAAAGAATTTTAAAACCTGAGGCTTGTATTTATAACTGTTATAGTAACAATCAGACACTTATTCACTGAACTTATTTATGGTTTCTTTGGATTCGCTAGTTTTGAATTTTTACCACCAGTTGAAATGATATATCAGGTTCTGAAATGAACCTGTAGGACGGATCAGCTCAATAAATGAAATTCAGTTTCAATTATATATACTAATAATTGGGTGAGCTATGGTAAGTTATTTGGGACTTTGGGCCTATACATCCTTCTCAGGAAAGTGAGCCCAGAGATGCTCAGAGGTGCTACCAATTTGGGATTGTAATGGAGCTCTTGATTCTATTACATGCATCACAGACTTTCTAGTGTACCCCCAGCTGAAAGCTCCTTTAAAATAAGCCTCGGGGACCATAGAAAGATTGATCATTTATCTGAAAGAATGTGTTTTCTGTGGTTTAGTCTGTTTGTGCAACCTTTGGAAAATATTTCCTATCTTGACTTATAATAAAAAAAGTATTGTTCACAATTGGAAGAATATACTTCAGTGACCTATTTTGGGTGTCTTCTCATTATGGTAAACAATAAATTATACTTCATTCATGTCTTCTTTTAATTATGCTATTACGTTCCTTATTCATCTATATGTGGAATAGGTACAACTCTCTAGTATATAAGCATTTAAAAGCAAAAGGCAAAAGACACACTTGTGAACCAGAGCAACAAATATCTATGTAGTTAAATATATCATGCTAATCTTTTATAAATCAATATGAAAGGAAGAGAAATTGTGCAGAACTGCTTTAGCAGAGTATAGGTCATTTGTAGTGTTTTCTTTTCACTTCTTTAAAGGAGAATACTAGGTTTTGGAGCACTAGGTTTTATTTAGCATAAAGCATTTTCAGATACTGCTGGAGAATTCAATAAGTGAATTTTCCAGGTAACTGAACGAAATTGTCATAATCTTTAAAACTATTTAGTTAACCCCTTTGTCTCTGTGCGAGACATACTATAAGATCTTGCCAAGTTAAAAAAAAAATGTGAACACCATTTAAACTTTCCTTAATAATTTGCAGCCACTATTCATGTTGCATTTCCTCAACTGTAAGAATTGTTCACATTAGGAAGTACCATTGCTACAAAAACAAGTCTTCCTAGAAAAATAAACTGGTGTTAAATATACTCTTTGATGAGATGCACATGTGTCAAATTCAAAACATTAAAACATAGGGGAAAGTACATCAATTCCAGAAATTGTATTAAATCTTAAAATGTTCCCCAAAGGCAGCAAAACACTCTTGTTTCTGACCCTCCCCTCACGACTGGTCAGACTCTCAGCCGTCACGTCCCACCTGCATTGCCTCCAGTATGAACTCCCTTCTGTTTTGCTGCTGCCCTGAGCTGTTGGCTGTGAGTTGAGAAACACAGATAACAAACTAACCAAGAATCATCTGCTAAATTATAGCCGTCAGGTTCTTCCCTGAGACTTTAAGGCCATATTTCAAGGCTGAAGTTTGTCACAACCGCCTCTGTGCTCAGAGGTTTTGTGTCATATCCAGCGTCAGGACTGTCTTCCAATGAACTGGAATTGCCAGGAATCTGTACTTTGGCTGACATGTTAACTGCATTGTGAATTTTGAAATGCGTTTTATATAGACTACTCAAGTTTGAAGAATCCTGTCTTCTTACTGCTTAAAAGAAATAGATAAAGTGTTTTGCAAAGCAGAAATAGAGACACAGACATAGAAAACAAATATGTGAATACCCAGGGGGTTGGGGGAGGAGTTTGATTGACACATATACTGTTGATTCTATAGGAGATTGATATACACTATTGATACTATGTATAAAATAGATAATTAATGAGAACACACTGTATATGAACAGTACAGGGAATTCTACATAATGCACTGTGGTGACCTGAATGAGAAGGAAGTCCAAAAGGAAGGCAATATATGTATGGCTGATTCATTTTTCAGTACAGGAGAAACGAATACAACATTGTAAAGCAACTATACTCCAATAAAAATCTTTTAAAAAGAAATATCTGAAGGATTAACACAATATAACTTCATTTCTGAACTGACTCAGTAGACACACTAGGCTCTCAGTGCAAAGAATCGTAAGGGAGAGAGGGAAGCCACATTCACCGTGCCTCGAGGCCAGTGGCCAGTGGCCTTGAGGTCCCTGGCACAGAGCCCCATAACTGTGGCAAGCACGGTAGCGATATTGTCCAGGGGGTGTGAGAGACTGAGAAATTACGTCATAAGAGAAATCCAAATCTTGGGTGACTGTCAAAGTCATGAAGAAAGCACTGGCATGAGTTCATTATAGCAGGAATTGAGCCAGAAGCTCCTTAAGCTCCAGAGAAGCAGGCTGGGATTCCACTTAGGTGGCTAGGTAATTTAAAATTATCTGAAGGACAACTCTGCAAAGTCCCAGGTTTCTAACTGGATCAACAAGAGTAGAGAATATAATCACTCAGGGATTGCATGATGTTTGGATTTCTCTCTTCCAAGAGGCAGACACCAGGTATATCAGCAACAAAGAGCAATCCCAGTCATCATGAATGAGGATGGTGGGGGAGGGGGTGTAGGTCCCCTGATTTGCTTCCTATGAGGGATCTGGTAAGTCCAAACCTGAGAGTCAGGAACACTTGTGCCCACTTCCCTTGTGAACACGTGGGAAATTCTAAAGAAGTCAAGAAATCACAAGCACGTGATTGTTTTCAAAGTTTATAATGTTGCAAATTGGAATGTACCGTTACCGTGCAGAGAAATTTGGATTTAGCCAAAGGTTTACTTATAAGTCAATCGTTTATAACTCTAGAATCTCCTGGTCTGGGGCAATAAACTCTTGAGAAAAGAAAGCTAGAAATGCACATGTGAGAAACAGGAAAAGAAATTATTTGAGGAAGTGAGAAGGGTAGAGAAGAAAACTCTACAGAGAGTCTGAAATTGAATATGGAGAAAGCAAGAATATGAAGCATTGAAGAACTGTGAGAGTCCAGCCCACCACCCACTATATGCTTTTGAGGATGTTTCACAACCTTCGGCCACTTTCAAACTCTGCCTTTTCTTCCACTGAGATTGGTTCATCTGCTCCCTTTTCCTGTTTATACTTGCCTCTGTCCATTGCTCATGCAATTTTCTGCCTCTCTTCTGTTACCAAAGCAATTTGAAAGGGTTTTTGTTGTTCCTGTTGTTTCTCATACTGCTGTGTTAAGGGTATCAGTAAGAATAACAGAGAACCAGAGAGGTAATAAATATTTTCCTCTTCTTTCTCTTTCTCACTGTTACTGTATATTCCACTGTCATTTCACATGCTCTGTGAATAAGGAACTCTGAGGCTAAGGAAAGAGGGAGGTGATTGTAGTGGCCTCTTGGAGCATAGAGTCTGAAAAGAGACATGCACAGAATCACAATGAAATGCCCAGTTGTTACAATATCAAGTATACATCAGAAATCTAGAAGAAGATGGGCTGGTCAAGGTCAAGGTATGAGCAGACGATTCACAGAAAAGGAACTTATTAGCTGAAAATCAAATCAAAACAAGCAAAAGTCCCCCCAGAGCCATCAACAACAGCAAAACAAGAGTGAGTGAACCAAATGTCTGAGGTCAAGTTCTCTAGAAGTAGAGTTTGAGACAAGGATTTGATTTGTGGGATTTATTCGGGGCGTACGCTTCAAGGAAAACCTATCACAGAGGGTAAAAAGCAAGAGAGATCAGGGCAAAGAGCTGAGCAGGTGTGTGGTCTCAGATAAAGCCCTAACCACTTAAGGACTTACAACTTAGAATTTTAGTGACCTGCCTAACATAGTTAATAAAGAGTAAAGCTGACATGAGGGCTTGATGAATTAAATACATATGTATACACTTTCCACTATACCAGTATTTCTTCTACAAAGAACAGACCTAAAAGAGATAAGACTTTATGCCTGCTCAACTTCAATGAGGATAAAGAAAAGTCACTCTAATGAAAATGTCCTTGACATTGAATTTGAGCTAAATCTGGAGTCTGACAAAGGTTGTATTCATTAGCCTTGAGGGCAAAGCAAAACAAAGCGAACAACAACAAAAAATACTTTAGGAATTGGCCAGATTTCAGAATTCTAGAGTTGCTTTTAGATGATCATACTCTAATATGCATAAAAAATTCTTCACTGCGATCTGTTACATCAGGAAAACATTTCAGTGAAGGTTTATATTAATACATGGATAGTGTCATTGGTAAAATGCAGGAATTGAGGAACCTCTGAACTCTGGAAATATACAAGTCACCATCTAAACCATAATAGAGTTATTTTGCATAATCTTCTGCATAATTTTTGATGCCTATAACTGAGGAAAGGGCATAAACTGACTATGCGGAAAGCTAAAGTTTGTATGAGATATAAAGCTCTGGAAACCACTGCTTTAGTGAACTTTACAGACATCTAATTCACCTTCTCTTTTTACCGGGAATTAAGTTACAGGAGCGATGAAAATATTCACCAATACCTGGCCCCATGTTTTGGGCTTCCCTGGTGGCTCAGATGGTGAATAATCTGCCCACAATGCAGGAGACCTGGGTTCCATCTCTGGGTCAGGAAGATCCCCTGGAGAAGGGAATGGCTACCCGCTCCAGTATTCTTGCCTGGAGAATTCCATGGAAAGAGGAGGCTGGTGGGCTATACTCCATGGGGTCTCAAAGAGTCGGACACACCTGAGTGATTAACTCACGTGGTCCCAAGCCATGCTAGCAATATGCTCACATCACAGTTCGGTTCTCTTATCCTGCAGTGGTTAAGTTTGCTCCCAGAGTTGCCACTTTTTAACCATGTAAAATTCAGGCAAATTCATCTGCATTAGTGTTTTCTCACCTTTAAAATGAAAGCAGAATAGTCCATGTGAAATGCTTGGAAAAATTCTGGACAACGTAACTCATAAAGGTTAGATATCGTTATTATTAATACTTTGAACTTCAGGCTAGCTAGTCCTCCACCAAGTCCAAATAGAAGTTCCTCCAGAGATCTCTACTTTCTTACATTCTATCAGCAAACCATTTTATTGTTTCACTGATACCTTCCCACTATTGCCCATTCTCCACATCCTAGTCCTTGTACCCTCTGGAACTTCACTTTCACTGTAAACAAACCCTTCTAAACCCTTAATCTCATCCCCAAAGAATTCTGAATCAATTTCTTAATTGAAATTTAGCTTTCCACAAATTCAGATGTCCAAAGGAGATGATGGGGTTATTTGTTGCCTCACCTAGCAAAAGGCCTTAAAAAGTGAAAATAGAATCAAGAGATTCTCAGCATTCTTCTTATCCTTCAAGAAATGGCCCTGTCACCTTCTTTCCTAAAAAGTTTGTTCCCAAGATTTATGTCATCTGACTGTACCACTCTTCGTGGACTCTAATTGTTAACTTCTGAATTTTTTCCTCGGTCTTACCAGCTAGTTTGAGAAGGAGAAACAAAGGAGTGAGCAATGAAGGCAGAAACTTTCTTCCCATCACCTCCCAGAGGACTGAAGTTCATAGTCTATGGACCTCTAGGGAAGCAGAAAGAGAGGCACTTCCTTGCAAAGTGAGAAAATTATCAGAAAAATAGGATCACTCCTTGAAGAATCCAAGCTAAGAAATGTTAATTTTATTCTAAAAGGTATAGGGAGCTACTCAAGAGTTTTGAACATTGAGGAGAAATAATTATATTTGAATTTTAGATCACTGTGACCTCGCTGTGCAGGGTGTTCCTAGAAAATATTGCTACCCGTGACTTATGGCTGTATTCAATTAGACTGCAGATAAGGGGAGAATTTGAGACAGTATGGAAGTAGATTAACTGGGAAATGGGGAATGTTGAGGGTATAGGGATTCAGTAGCCTGAAGTAACCTCCAAGTTTCTGTTTTAAGCAGGTAGATAAATATTAATACTTTCAATTTTGTCATTATTAGAGTTCCTAATGTACAGGGTTATTGTAAACATTGAATGAGTTTGTGCAGTTAAAGGGCTTTCAACCATTTCTGGCATGAAGTCTTTTATTTGCAGAGATCTTGTCTCTATAGAGGCAGTTACTGTCAGTGAGAGGGAGAAGAAAAGAGGTGAGCCCTCATGATCAGTTGATTTTGGACATGATTTAGGAGTGGAACCCCTGCAAGACCTCCAATCAGATAATACAGAACTCAACATTCAACTAAACATGTTAACATGGAGCAGAGATTGAGAAGTCTTAAGTACAGTGAAAGTCATTAATTTAAATCATTAAATCTACTTAAATGTAAATACAGTGAAATGATTACTGAACCAAGAACAAAGCCCCGAGCAAATCAATGTTTAGAGAGGAGGCAGAGAGAGAGGAACCTGAGAGAAAATGCCGTAGACTGGAGTTCAGGGGATAACCACTGACAGCAAGAGAACAGAGTGCAAAGAAGGAAGTAAGGTCAACACTGTAAAAATGTGGAGAAATGCAATAAGAGTAAGACCTTAAGTGTGTATAATGAAGTAGGTCAAAAAGAAGATGCTGATCAATATACCTAGGGATATTTCCATAGAGTAGCAGGATTTGATACCTTGATTTAGGCATGTTGAGATCTGTGGACAAGAGGAAGTAAGAGAATGAAATTTATTTTTCCAACTTTTGCTTGAGAAAGGAATCAAGGAGAGATGAGTATGGCTAGAGGGAAATGTGCAGAGAAGGCAATGGCACCCCACTCCAGTACTCTTGCCTGGAAAATCCCATGGATGGAGGAGCCTGATGAGCTACAGTCCATGGGGTAGACGGAGGAGCCTGGTGGGCTATAGTCCATGGGGTCACTAAGAGTCGGACACGACTGAGCGACTTCACTTTCACTTTTCACTCTCATGCACTGGAGAAGGAAATGGCAACCCACTCCAGTGTTCTTGCCTGGAGAATCCCAGGGACGTGGGAGCCTGGTGGGGTCCTGTTTTGTATANTGGGCTATAGTCCATGGGGTCACTAAGAGTCGGACACGACTGAGCGACTTCACTTTCACTTTTCACTCTCATGCACTGGAGAAGGAAATGGCAACCCACTCCAGTGTTCTTGCCTGGAGAATCCCAGGGACGTGGGAGCCTGGTGGGCTGCTGTCTATGGGGTCACACAGAGTCGGACACGACTGAAGTGACTTAGCAGCAGCAGCAGAGGGAAATGTGAGTTTTTTGTTTGTTTTGTTTTTTTAACTAGAGGGACTTTAACTCTCATACTTCTGCTTTTGTGGAAGAGCAAGAGAGAGGAAAGTGGGAAGAGGCTGAGGACAGAGGAAAGGATGGAGACTGATAGAGAAGGAACAATGACTGTTGGAAAAAGAAGACCTCCTCCCCTGGTACAGGGTGAAAGGTGAAAAGATAGCACCAGCGGTGATATGAATACTATTGCCAAGGGATAAAATTGGGACACTTTTCTCCCAGTGGGTTGAGTGAAGTGAGAACCAGAGTAATCTCCTAGGACCCAGCAACAAGTAATGGACGTTTGAGGAGAAATCTAACAGTCTGAAATAAAAGCAGAACAAAAGAAAAGCTGGCTAGGTTTAGGTAAGAAGATTTTGAGGCCACCCTAAGGACACAACTGAAATCAGCAATCATGAATTTCTGGTGGCTTCTTTTCACAAGGTCTACCATTTTGGGTATGAAGATTTTCTTCTTACGGCATACGCGCCATGATTATTGCTCAGACCCCTTGGCTAGGTTCTGATCTCTAGGATTTTGCACTTTACCTGGACCTTTCTTGGATCCCATTACAGGACTTGACTTCTGATCCACCTGACATTCCTCAGGTGGTGCTAGTGGTAAAGAACCTGCTTGCCAATGCAGGAGACGTAAGAGACATGGGTTCGATCCCTGGGTCAGGAAGATTCCTCCGGAGGAGGGCATGGCAACCCACTCCAGTATTCTTGCCTGGAGAATCCAATGGACAGAGGAGCCTGAGGGGGCTACAGTTCATGGGACTGCAAACAGTCAGGCATGCTTGAGCCACTTAGCATGCACGCACGATGTTCTGACAACCGCAAGACAGCTCCTGCTTAAAGCCAGGCTTCCAGGCAAACCTCCCTTGAGGATCTGAGAACAACCGTTTCACAAGCAAGTGATCACTAACCCTGGTTTTGTGAAACCCCAGGGTAGTTCTAGATATCTCAGGGAACTTCTTGAGATTATTTTTCCTAGCACCATGTTAAATTCACTTTAACAGATACACTTAGGGAAAAGGGAAGGAAAAATTAAAATGAACAATAAGGAATGAAACTTCTAATACCATTTAGCCAGTTTTGATAATAGGATGTTGTGTGTTACTTACTCACATTTTTCTCCCCCACCCAATTAAATAGTGAGTAGTGCAGAGACTACAGCAGAGCTTAAAGACAATGGCGCTGACTTCTCCAGAACATTTCACAGAAGGCATGTGTCTTTATGTACAACTGCCGGGGTTCCTAGCAACTAGAGACACCAAACTGACTTGCTATCCTTGACCATTACACATGTAAAGCAGGAGTGGTGGTTAGGGTGGGAGAGAGGGTGGGGGGATAGGAAGAGCAGGGAGGGAGATGTGAAGAGTTTTCCACTTGGGAAAGTGCAGTATCCATGAAAAGTGGTTCTCATGTCACATGACTTCCCAGGGGCTAGACTAGTTGTTCTCCTGGGGAAAGTGAATGGGAACCTTAACGATTATTCAGCTTGTTCATTTGCCTGTAAGAGAGAAAGACGGATCCCCTGGACTTCCAATTTGACGTCTGCTTAGCTTGGGCTTTGATGACTTGCTTGTTATTATCTAAATATGGGGAGGAATGTTGATTGAGGTAGGTAGAGGGCGTCAAACGCCTCCCCCTAAAGTCCCCACTGCCTAAAGTGTATATGAGGTGAATATTGCCGTGCATTCCAGAATTGGGTCCTAGAGTGTCGATGAGATTAGAAATTGCAGATTTACAGAGTAAAGAGAAAGACTCACACCTTTCTGTGTGAGATGAACGCTGCATGAGAACTCCAAGTGATGGCCAGCTGCTTGTTATGACTGAAGGCCAGAAGATTTCCTAACCTACGCTTAGGAAATCTGACTGAAACTGAGTCCCCTAGGACTAGAATGTACTGAGGTCTCTGTCCACCCACAACAAGTTTATATACAATGAACAAAAGCAGCAGAGCAGACCAACAGAAGGCATGGGAAGTTTACTATCTTCAGTTTACTATAAAGAGTGGGTATTCCTTCTTTTCTCCTCCTTTTTGTGTTAGTGCTCCCCAGGGAAACATAACCAATAAAGTGCGTGTGTGTAAAGAGACGTATTATAAAGAATCAGTCCACACAAATATGGAGATTGAGGAGTCCAAACCCAAGTGTTATAGTTTCAGTCTGAGTCCAGTGTCCTGCACTATATAATAAAAAAACCATAAAGGAAGAAGATACTACTCTCGTTAATATATATGCACCTACTATAGGAAGACTCAAGTACATAAAACAACTGCCAACAGGCATAAAGAGAAAAAAATGATGGGAATACCCTAACAATCAGTTCAGTTCAGTCGCTCAGTTGTGTCCGACTCTTTGCGACCCCATGAATCGCAGCACGCCAGGCCTCCCTGTCCATCACTAACTCCCAGAGTTCACCCAAATTCACATCCATTGACTTGGTGATGCCATCCAGCCATCTCATCCTCTGTCGTCCCCTTCTCCTCCTGCCCCCAATCCCTCCCAGCATTATGGTCTTTTCCAATGAGTCAACTCTTCACATGAGGTGGCCAAAGTACTGGAGTTTCAGCTTCAACATCTCTCCTTCCAATGATTACCCAGGACTGGTTTCCTTTAGAATGGACTGGTTGGAACTCCTTGAAGTCCAAGGGACTCTCAAGAGTCTTCTCCAACACGACAGTTCAAAAGCATCAATTCTTCNCACAGTTCAAAAGCATCAATTCTTCGGTGCTCAGCTTTCTTCACAGTCCAACTCTCACAACCATACATGACCACAGGAAAAACCATAGCCTTGACTAGATGGACCTTTGGTGGCAAAGTAGTGTCTCTGCTTTTCAATATGCTATCTAGGTTGGTCATAACTTTTCTTCCAAGGAGCAAGTGTCTTTTAATTTCATGGCTGCAGTCACCATCTGCAGGGATTTTGGAGCCCAAAAAAATAGTCTGACACTGTTTCCATCTATTTCCCTTGAAGTGATGGGACCAGATGCCATGATCTTCGTTTTCTGAATGTTGAGCTTTAAGCCAACTTTTCCACTCTCCTTTTCCACTTTCATCAGAGGCTTATTAGTTCCTCTTCACTTTCTGCCATAAGGGTGGTGTCATCTGCATATCTGAGGTTATTGATATTTCTCAATGCAATAGAAATAAAGGCAAAAATAAACAAATGGGAACTAATAAAAGCTTTTTCACATTAAAGGAAGAAAAACATAAAATGAAAAGATAACCCATGGAATGGGAGAAAATAAATGCAACTGTTGCAGCTAACAAGCACTTATTCCAAAGTATGCAAACTATAAAATTATTCCAAACTATGCAAACTGCTCTTGCAACTCAACATCAGTTGAAAATGGGCAAAAGAACTAAACAGACATTTCTCCAAAAATGACATAAAGATGACAAACAGGCACATGAAAAGATACTCAACATCACTATTTATCAGAGAAAAGCAAATCAAAACTACAATGAGGTACCACCTCACACTGATCAGAATGGCCATCATGAAGAAATCTACAAATTTCTTTGGAGAAAAGGGAACCCTCCTACACTGTTGATGGCAGTTTAAGTAGGTGCAGACACTATGGAAAACAGTATGGAGGTTCCTTAAAAAACTAACAATAGAGTTTTCCTACTATTCAGCAATCCTACTCCTAGGCATGAAAGTGAAAATGTTAGTCCCTCAGTTGTGTCTGATTCTTTGTGACTCCACGGACTGTAGCCCCCAGGCTCCTCTGTTCACAGAAATCTCTAGGCAAGAATACTGGAAGTGCATTGCTATTTCCTTCTCCAAGGCATCTTCCCTACCCAAGGATCAAACCCAGGTCTCTTGCATTGCAGGCAGATCCTTTACTGTCTGAGCCACAAAGCTATAATTCAAAAAGATACATGCACTCCGATATTCATAGAAGCACTATTCACAATAGCAAGATATGGAAACAAGAAACCAGAGATCAAATTGCCAACATCTGCTGGATCATAGAAAAAGCAAGGGAATTCCAAAAAAAAAAAATCTATTTCTGCTTTATTGACTATACTAACGACTTTGACTGTGTGGACCACAACAAACTGGAAAATTCCTCAAGAGACGGGAATACCAGACCACCTTACCTATCTGCTGAGAAACCTATGTGCAGGATAAGAAGCAACAGTTTGAACTGGCTATGGAACAAAGGACTGGTTCAAAATTGGGAAAGGAGCATGTCAACGTTGTGCATTGTCACTCTGCTTATTTAACCTATAGGCATAATTGTTTTTCAGTCGCTCAGTTGTGTCTGACTCTTTGCAACCCATTGGACTGCAGCACATCAGGCTTCCTTGTCCTTCACCAGCTTCCGAAGCTTGCTCAAACTCATGTCCATTGAGTCTGTGATGCCAGTCAACCATCTTATCCTCGATCATCCCCTTCTCCTGCCTTCAATTTTTTCCAGTATCAAGGTCTTTTCTAATGAGTCAGCTCTTCACATCAGGTGGCTGAAGTATTGGCGCTTTGGCATCAGTCCTTCCAATGAATTTTCAGGAATGATTTCCTTTAGGATTGACTGCTTTGATCTCCTTGTAGTCCAAAGGACTCCCAAGAGTCTTTTCCAGCACCACAGTTATATGCAGAGTACCTCATGTGAAATGCCAGACTGGATGACTCTCCAGCTGGAATCAATATTGCCAGGAGAAATATCAACAACCTCAGAGATGCAGATGATAGCACTTTAATGGCAGAAAGTGAAGAGGAACTAAAGAGCCTCTTGATGAAGGTGGGACAGGAGAGTGAAAAAGCTGGCTTACAACTCAACATTCAAAAAACTAAGACTGTAGCATCCAGTCTTATCACTTCATGGCAAATAAATGCAGATAAAGTGGAAACAGTGACAGATTTTATTTTCTTGGGATCCAAAATCCCTGCAGACAGTGACTGCAGCCACAAAATTAAAAGACATTGCTCCTTGGAAGAAAAGCTCTGACAAACATAGTGTATTAAAAAGACATCACTTTGCCTACAAAGGTCCATATAGGTCAAAGCTATGGCTTTTCCAGTACTCATGTATGGATGTGAGAGTTGGACCATAAAGAAGGCCGATTGCCAAAATATTGATGCTTTTGAAAGGTGGTCCTGGAGAGGACTCTTGAGAGTCCACTGGACAACAAGGAGATCAAACCAATCAGTCCTAAGGGAAATCAACCCTGAATATTCATTGGAAAGACGGAGACTGAAGCTGAAGCCCCAGTACTTTGGCCACCTGATGTGAGCAGCCAGCTCTCTGGAAAAGACCCCGATGCCAGGAAAGATTGAGGGCAGGAGGAGAAGGAGGTAACAGAGGATGAAATGGCTGGATGACATCACCGACTCAATGGACACGCGTTTGAACTCAGGGAGGTAATGAAGGACAGAGGAGCCTGGAGTGCTGCAGTTCATGGGGTCGCAAAGAGCAGGACACGACTTAGTGACTGAATAACTACAAACGTCCATCATCAAAGGAATGGAGAAGGAAGATGTGGTCCACATGCAACTGAACACTAGTCAGCCATAAGAAAAGAAATAATGACATTGGCAGCAATATGAATGGAACTGGAGATTATCATACTAAATGAAGTCAGAAAAAGAAAGAAGTACCCTATGATATCACATATGTGGAATCTAAAATATGACACAACTGAGCTCTCATGAAACAGAAACAGACTAACAGATGGAGAGAACAGACGGGGCTGCCCAAGAGGAGGGGGTGGCAGAAGGATGCAGTGGGAGTTTGGCTTCCGCAGATGCAAACTGTTATATATAGAATCTATAAGCAACAGGGTCCTACTGTATAGCGCAGGAAACTATATTCAATATTTTATGATCAACTGCAATGGAAAAATATTTTAAAAGAATGTATGTATATATGAATAACTGAGTCAGTCTTCTATACAGAAGAGGTTAACACAATAAAGCAACTATACGTCAATAAAAAATAGTAAAATCCTGAAAAGCAGGAAAGCCAATGATATAAACGTTTCTATTTGAGTCCCACTCCAAAGGCAGGACAGCTGTCTGCTGTCACCCTATTTGTTTAACCTATACACTGAGCACGTCATGAGAAATGCCGGGCTGGAGGCATTACAAGCCAGAATCAAGATAAGCGGGAGAAACATCAACAGCCTCAGATATGGGGATGATACCACTCTAAAGGCAATGGCGACCCACTCCAGTACTCTTACCTGGAAAATCCCATGGAGGGAGGAGGGGTCTGGTAGATTGCAGTCCATGGGGTCATGAAGAGTCGGCCACGACTGAGCGACTTCACTTTCACCACTCTAAATGGCAGAAAGCAAAGAGGAACTAAAAAGCCTCTTGATGAGGGTGAAGGAGGAGAGTAAAAGAGTTGGCTTAAGACTAAACATTAAAAAAAAAAAAAAAAAAAAAAAAAAACCTAGATCATGGCATCCGGCCCCATTACTGCATGGCAAATAGAAGGGGGAAAGTTGGAAGCAGTGACAGATTTCCTCTTATTGGGCTCCAAAATCACTGCAGACAGTGGCTGCAGCCATGAAATCAGAAGATGTTTGCTTCTTGGCAGGAAAGCCATGACAAACCTAGACTGTGTGCTGAAAAGCAGAGAGATTACTCTGCCGACGAAGGTCTGTATAGTCAAGGCTATGGTTTCCCAGTGGTCACATACAGTTGTCAGAGCTGGACCACAAAGAAGGCAGAAAGCCAAAGAATTGATGCCTTCGAACTGTGGTTCTGGAGAAGATTCCTAAAAGCAAGGAGATCCAACCAATCAATCTTAAAGAAGATCAACCCTGAGTATTCACTGGCAGGACTGATGCTGAAGCTCCAGTATTTTCATCATCTGATGTGCACAGATGACTTACTGGAAAAGTCCCTGCTGGGAAAGATTGAGGGAAGGAGAAGAGGGCATCAGAGGATGAGATGGCTGGACGCATCACCGATGCAATGAACGTGAACTTGGGCAAACTCTGGGAAATGGTGAGGGACAGAGAGGCCTGGTGTGCTGCAGTCCATGGGGTTGCAAAGAGTCGGACATGACTGGGCAACTGAACAGCAACCACCAGACCAATGACCATTTTAAAGACAGTTCAGAGAGAGCAAAGTTTCCCACACTGGGTGTTCTGGTTCTATTCAGGTCCTCAACAGGTTGAATGAAACCTGTCCCCCCTGAGGAGGGCAACCTGCTTACCCAGTCTGTCTCAAATGCTAATCTCATCCAGTATGACTCTCACAGACACATCCAGAAATAATGTCTAATAAAATATCAGGACACCCTGTGGCCCAGTTAAGT
The DNA here is from genome assembly GCA_006410675.1 of Oreotragus oreotragus. Taxonomy (NCBI): domain Eukaryota; kingdom Metazoa; phylum Chordata; class Mammalia; order Artiodactyla; family Bovidae; genus Oreotragus; species Oreotragus oreotragus. The sequence continues at coordinate 133,178 of SJYX01015261.1, read as the reverse complement.
TGACACATAAAATTAACCATCACACCATCCCAATTCCAGAAGTTTAAAGTGAACACAGTTTGTCTTCAGCATCAGTTAAAGTTCTTTTAACGGATAACAATGACTGAAAACCTTATTTAGTCAGACCAAGATGTTAAAGTATCTGTGCAATAACTGGAACATACTTGCCCTAAAATATTGGGTTGGCCAAAAAGTTCATTAGGGTTTTGGCACGAAGAACCCAAGCAAACTTTTTGGCCAACCCAGTACTATTTATGGTTTATCTGAAATTCAAATTTAAATGAGCATCCTCTGTTGCACTGGGCAACCCTACTATTGTCATGCGCAGCAGAACAAATGATAATTTGAGTCAGGAAATTAGATACCTTTTGATAGCCTATACAGGAAAAATTTTATATATATATATATATATATATATATATATATATCTCCTTTGTTATGGTGGAAACGCACTGGGAATACCAAGCATTAATGCTTGTTGTCAATGAGTTAACATTTGAAAAGGAAGTTGAAAGATTATTCAGTTCTCTACCTCAAAGGGACATCCAGAGTTCTAAGGGACTTTTGTTATTCAGACTTCCAAGTCAGAGGGACATAACAGAAGTGAAATTCTGGCTTCCTCTAACCCTGAACAAATGGTTTGAACTCATAAAATCATAACATTTTAGAGATACAAGGCATATTAAGAGCCATTATTTGATTAAAACTACTCTCGTGCTTTTAAATGACAAATTGCTGGTTTTAAAGAAGTTATTTGGCTGATCTTTCAGCTCTGCTGCCTGACATTCGATAAAGCAGACCGTCTCAGTCTTACTATCAAACAGCTATAACCATGCTGTCAAGTACGACTTTTTTAACCTGTCAAACAGTCATTAGTTTTCCCTTCCTAAAACATCTAACTTTGAAGCTGTCTAACTTGTCCTGAGAAAACTCACAGTGTAAGTTCATTTTATGAAAAATTACCTAGATAGAGTGACTTCCTCCTTAAAAAGTACTTCTGGGAAACTAGAGTGGGAACCATTTTAATCATTACATTTCTAGGAAAACTGTGTTGTGAATCTTGCCAATTGTAATGGCTCTATGTTTATCAGTTATATCTTCCTAAATACTTGAATGTTTAATATAAGTATCTTCTTCCTCATCAGGAATAAAGAGCATAACACTTCCTTGGTTTCATTATGATCCATGTAACTGTCAGTGCTCCATCACTTCTTGAATTAATACATGCCTTAGGATGGTGATACTTCTTGGGTTAGGGCTAAAAATAAGAATAGGCAGAGTAGTTGAAATGTCATTTTTATAAAAACCACTCTTTGCTCTTCTTTGAATATGATTTAATGGCCAAGAAATAGTCCACAATGCATCAAGTAACCTTCTTTTGCAGTCAAAATGGAGCCCAGCTGTGAATAGCAGAGCCCATCTACCTCTCCTGTTCTTTCAGCTCTGCATGACCAAGGGTGATGATAAGTGACATCCTTAGGGTATGATGAAATAGAACACAAGGCTCTGGAATATATGAGGCATGCTCTGTTTTGTGTCAGAGGCCCTGTTTAAATCAAAGTGGAGCAGAGCATCAAATAGCCTGTTACGGGATCTGGCAGCGTGGCTTCTCAAATCTATGCTGGTTAAGGTTTCCAGAGCTCCCACATGGCTTTCATTATCTTGGGGAATATATGTGAAAGCAGAAGGACTGAGGCACTGTTTGAGTGAGCACCATGCTAGAGTGAGTAAAGGACAGTGTTAATATTCACGTCAGCACACCAAGCAGCTGTGGTGTGACTACACACTATCACTGCAGTAATTGGTGTGGTTTATGGGAGGACGTAATAAGCAACTGCTTGTGGACACCCACATGTTAGTGAACAGAGGTTAGCATACAGCTAAGTTCTAAATGCCATCCATGTATGTAGCTTTTTTCAACTGGAAACAATTATTTTTCGAGGCAACCCATAAAAGCATCTGAAACCAATGGCATATTTATATACTCTTATAATATAAAAGCAGTCTTTATTGAACCTGAATTTTATTTTTACAAAGGAAATTTTTTAATCATAATTTACCTTATATTAATATAACATTCTATATGACAGTGAGCTGCCCCAGAACTGCACTAAAAATATTTTCAAGAATCCAAGTTTATATTGTTTTCATTTTCTCATTTTGTGTTCAGTCCTTTAAAACAAGATAATCTACTTTGATATTATTTCAGTATTTGAGGAATCCATGGGTAGCAGCAAGCATAAATCAAAGGATTAAATTTGCCTAGCATATATCTGAATTTTTACAATCCAGAATATTTTAATTCCTCCTATTTTAATTTGTCACAGAAAAAAAAAAATCCATGTAACCTCTTTGTAGATTCAGTGACATGTTCCTGCAAAACAAACACCTTCATGGGTAGAAGAGGAGAAGGCAATGGCACCCCACTCCAGTACTCTTGCCTGGAAAATCCCATGGACGGAGGAGCCTGGTGGGCTGCAATCCACGGGGTCTCGAAGAGTCAGACACAGCTGAGTGACTTCACTTTCACTTTTCACTTTCATGCACTGGAGAAGGAAATGGCAACCCACTCCAGTGTTCTTGCCTGGAGAATCCCAGGGACGGGGGAGCCTGGTGGGCTGCCGTCTATGGGGTCGCACAGAGTCGGGCACGACTGAAGCTACTTAGCAGCAGCATGGGTAGAAGATTAAGAGATACTCTCTCAGTTTTGACTAGAAATATTTTTGTTAATAACTAACAGTGCCCTGCACTTCATAAGCCTTCTCTATGTTTTTCTTAAATGAATCAGTGAAGAAGAAGAAGAACCATCAGATGAAATGTGATATAAATAAAATCTCCAAAATGGCATTACTATAGATTTATAAATCAATAATGAATGAATGTGTTAGCTGCTCAGTTGTGTCCAATTCTTTGCGACCCAATGCAGCCTGCCAGGCTCCTCTGTCCATGGGATTTTCCAGGCAAGAATACTGGCTGCTGCTGCTAAGTCACTTCAGTCGTGTCCGACTCTGTGTGACCCCATAGATGGCAGCCCACAAGGCTCCCCCGTCCCTGGGATTCTCCAGGCAAGAATACTGGAGTGGGCTGTATTTCCTTCTCCAGGGGATCTTCCCAACCCAGGGACCGAGCCCAGGTCTCCTGCATTGCAGGCAGATCTTTTACCATCTGAGTCACCAGGGAAGCCTTAACCTCCTGCCACAGATGGTATTTTTCGAGTCCGCATGGAGTTCCATTTTGAAAGTCCAAATCATTATCATATAGGTAGGGAGAATAATATGGTACTCAGTTTACAAAAGAGGAAAGAGAAGAAATTTAAGTCCCTCTAATCAATTCAAGCTCTGTGCATAATGCTCTGTCAATAGACCCTGCATGTGGCAGCTCCAGTTGAATGCTAATCCTTCCATTTTAAAAAGGTTACATGGCATGTTAGCTTCATGACTTCCATTAAAGCCAAAGGGAGTTATACCATTACCATACTTTGGAAAGAATGCTCTCTAATGCTATTGATTTTGATCTTTTGAACTCAAGCTCTGATGCCTGTGTCCATTGACAACTACTCTGCCTAGTTCTTACAGGGCTCTGAGGTGCTGGATTAGCAAATAAGCCCCCTTTTCAAATTAATCAGCTTGCCTATCTGAGACAAATGTTTTTATCTTAATACTCTTAGAAATGCCACATTTCAAGCTTTTTTTCCATAGTTAAAGTATACAGTTCAGAACTGCCAACCGTGCATTTTGCAGAAGTAAATGGAAGGCTCACCTCAGGAAGCAGAAACTATTGCGACAGGGTCAGATCTGTATTGCAGGAAGTGCAGTATATCTGAACAGTAGCCATTTGATTAGGAAATGTGGGTAGCAAGGAAAGATAGAAAGCAGAGGTACCCTTTGGAAGGCCACTGAGGATATCTAGGTTGTAGATAATCATAGTGGACTTGGGTATAGGTAATGGAGAGGTAGAGAAAATGAAGGAATTCCCATTGTGCTTACATTGTAGAATTGACATGGTTCAGGCTTGTAAAACAACTGAGTGAAAAGGGGGTGTCATTAACAGTATGATAATGAGGACTCGTGGGCTACACAGCAAACTGGAGGACCCAGCCAATGGAGACAGTGGCAACTCAGGCTCGGCCATTTATTACCAAGCAGGAGTTTAGAACCAGAGCTGCTATTCCATCCAATTTAAAAAAAAAAAAAAAAGCTGTGCATTCAGATATTGATAGGACTCATCAGAAAAGACCCTGATGCTGGGAAAGACTGAAGGCAAGAGGAGAAGGGGACAACAGAGGATGAGATGGTTGGATGCCATCACTGACTCAATGGACATGAGTTTAAGTAAACTCTGGGAGTTGGTGATGGACAGCGAGGCCTGGCGTGCTGCAGAGCATGGGGTCGCAAAGAGTCGGACACAACTGAGCGACTGAACTGACTGACTGATGAATCTCCCAGTTTTTAGGTATTAGGGCCATTGTGTTGGAGAAGGAAACGGCAACCCACTCCAGTGTTCTTGCCTGGAGAATCCCAGGGACGGCAGAGCCTGGTGGGCTGCCGTCTATGGGGTCGCACAGAGTCGGACACGACTGAAGTGACTTAGCAGGGCCATTGTGTAGGTATCACAGAAATTATCTGGAGGCTAAATTGGCCAGTGGGCTGCCATTTGGGGTCCTCCACCTTTGCCCTAAGCACACGACTAGAACTCAGTAAATCTGAATGTACAGTGACTGGACAGATGAATGAAAAACTGGATGAATGGGGCACCGTGGCTCTGAGGTTTTATGCGGCTCCCAGGTGTTTGCCATTTTAAAACTGAGCTTATATTTGTACTTGTTTCATATTAACTGCATTTGAGGAAAAAACTGCTACTTGATAGGGTGAAGGTTTAATAGTCTTAAAGATATCTTCACATACAAATTATGTTTGTATTTTATATTTACCATCTTTTTATTCTGGCTTACTGATGTAATTTTCTATTTGTAACAGGTATAAATGATGACTAACAGCTACTACCAGGGTTCTCTTAGAAATAACCTTTTAGGTAGTACATTTATAAGTCACTTTTAGAAAAACTTTCAGAATTGAAATAAAGGCAATGCTCTGCACAAGAAAAAGAAAAAGGAAGACAAGATTATGAGAAGAAGAAAGAAAAGAAAAAGCTAAGGAAAAGGCCAGAAACTATGATAGTGAGAAATTTTATCTTATTCAGAATTAAACTCAGGCATTCGGCAGAGCCTGGTGGGCTGCCGTCTATGGGGTCGCACAGAGTCGGACACGACTGAAGTGACTTAGCAGGGCCATTGTGTAGGTATCACAGAAATTATCTGGAGGCTAAATTGGCCAGTGGGCTGCCATTTGGGGTCCTCCACCTTTGCCCTAAGCACACGACTAGAACTCAGTAAATCTGAATGTACAGTGACTGGACAGATGAATGAAAAACTGGATGAATGGGGCACCGTGGCTCTGAGGTTTTATGCGGCTCCCAGGTGTTTGCCATTTTAAAACTGAGCTTATATTTGTACTTGTTTCATATTAACTGCATTTGAGGAAAAAACTGCTACTTGATAGGGTGAAGGTTTAATAGTCTTAAAGATATCTTCACATACAAATTATGTTTGTATTTTATATTTACCATCTTTTTATTCTGGCTTACTGATGTAATTTTCTATTTGTAACAGGTATAAATGATGACTAACAGCTACTACCAGGGTTCTCTTAGAAATAACCTTTTAGGTAGTACATTTATAAGTCACTTTTAGAAAAACTTTCAGAATTGAAATAAAGGCAATGCTCTGCACAAGAAAAAGAAAAAGGAAGACAAGATTATGAGAAGAAGAAAGAAAAGAAAAAGCTAAGGAAAAGGCCAGAAACTATGATAGTGAGAAATTTTATCTTATTCAGAATTAAACTCAGGCATTCTTGATATACATTTCTTTTTCTAATTTAAGTCTCTGAGAATAAAAGTGTTCCAAATTCTTATTTCCTGAATCAACCACATTCTGAGTAAGTAGAATGTTGATTATCTACAATCTCCATGAAACCACACCCTTTGAATCCCCTCTAACTCTGCACTGTCCTCATCATGTCATATGTGTTTACTGCTAATGATATTTGATCTACAATCAGTACACTGTGTTCGATATTATGTAACAATCTAAATGGGAAAAGAATTTGAAAAAGAACAGATACATGTATATATATGTGCTTCCCCAATGGCTTAGAGGGTAAAGAATCTGCCTGCAATACAAGAGACCTAGGTTGGGAAGATCCCCTGGATCCAGAAAGGAATGGCTACCCATTCCAGTATTCTTGCCTGGAGAATCCCATGGACAGAGGAGTCTGGTGGCTACTGTTCACGTAGTCGCAAAGAGTCAGACACGGCTAAGCGACTAACACACTTTCATGTTTACGTGTAACAGAATCACTTTGCTATACACCTGAAACTGACCCAACACTGTGAATCACCTATATTTCAACATAAAAAGTTTAAAAATAAAATGAAATCAGTACACATGAAAAGAATCTTCAATTACTGACATACTTCATTAAAGGGTCTCATCTGCTGCTGCTAAGCTGCTAAGTCACTTCAGTCGTGTCCGACTCTGTGTGACCCCATAGACGGCAGCCCACCAGGCTCCCCCGTCCCTGGGATTCTCCAGGCAAGAATACTGGAGTGGGTTGCCATTTCCTTCTCCAATGCATGAAAGAGAAAAGTGAAAGTGAAGTCGCTCAGTCTGTCCGACTGTTAGCGACCCCATGGACTGCAGCCCACCAGGCTCCTCCGTCCATTGGATTTTCCAGGCAAGAGTACTGGGGTGGGGTGCCATTGCCTTCCCCGAAAGGGTCTCATCTAGTGACAAAAACACTTAAGTATGGACAAGAAGAACATGAAGATTATTTAGGCTTATGCTTTCAACCAGAATTTATAAAGCATTTGTGATACGTACTTCTTTATTTCATCATTACAATTTAATCATCAAAACAACCCTGTTAGGAAATATGATGCCATTTTACAGAATAAGGAAAGGACAGTCATGAAAATGGCCCCAAACCCACAAAAGCCACATCGGTTTTAATATACAATATCTAATAATTCCATGTATCCTGATATTTTCCCTTCCCAGGTACAGAAAATGACTCTGAATGGTAATGTGTCATGTCTGCCTTCAAAGCAAAATAGTGCTTTTATTTTTTTTAAATGTAGTGTGTGTATATATATTTCAGTAAGAACACCATTTTGTGGTGTTCTTATATATATATATATATATTACTACCGTAATTTGATATGATTTTGTTGATACTCGGTTTTTATATTCATTTTCCTTAAGTTTCTGCATCTCAATTTTCATTACATACATTTTGGCTAAAAAATTTAATTCTATTCAGAAAAATAAATCAATAATTACTTATTTCAACTGTCTCATGTATATTAAATTAAGAAGTTACTTCAATTTAACTCAAATTCTGTGTCTATATGTTAGCTCAAGATTATTAAGCCTATAAAATTATAGAATATTTGATTAACAGAAGTGCATCAAAATTTACTATTCCTCACTGAGTTATTCTACAAATTTGGGTTTTCACACTTTCAGTTCCCTCTTCCTTTCTGTTCATTATATTTACATAAGGTGACCATGTATTTTACTGTCCAGACAGGTACACTGTGAGAGTGAAAGGGACAAGAAAATGGGCCAACAGGGCTATGAAGACCATCCTGAGAAAACCAAGACATGTGATGATGACCCTAGGTTGAAGTCACATTAAAACAAATGAATATAATTGTTTCCCTTTACCTAAACTCAACAGGATTGATCCAAGATGGTTCTCAGCAACCAGAGACTGTGTCACAAAACTTTAACTCCGCCGGGGCCTGGTCTCCTCCAAAAGTCTCAGCTATTTGGGTACTGATGTCATTGGAGGACAGCAGTGTCGCGGTCACAGGTCTGAGCTATCAGCAGAGTATAAAACACAGTCTTCTTTGAGGATCAAGGCAGCTTTCTCCCAAGGGCTAGACCAGAGCAAAGATGTGAGCCATATTTCTTGTTGTTCATATAGCTGAGGACCAGTAGGTAATTTCCAGATTGCACCTCAGACACACTGAATCAGAAACCCTAGGAAAAGGCCTGAGAACCTGAAATCTTGACCAAATTTGTACAGGATTCATAGTCACACCACCTTTTGAGAATCACTCTATTTATATTAAACACAAATACTAAAATTACATCATGTATCCTGAATTGCTATCTTCTTAGCCCTTTCCTTGGAGCAGGGCATGGCTACCCACTCCAGTATTCTTGCCTGGAGAATCCCACAGACTGAGGAGGCTGGTGGGCTACAGTCCATAGGGTCGCAAAGAGTTGGACGTGACTGAGCAACTAAATCTTCATTTCATTTTAGCCTTTTTCTTGGCTTATATGTAATCTTATAAGGTGTCAGAACTCTTTATCATTTAGCATTTTATCCGTAAATTTGGGTGGAATTAAAGCATTTTCAGGCTTTCTAAAATTATTTCTTTCCCAGTAGCTCTGACCCTCCTCTTCCTTTTCAGTTCTCCTTCTGTCTTTTCCTTCTTTCTCTTTTGATAGGAAATAAGTGGATCGTCACTAGATTTTTCTCTCCATGTTTGATAATTTTTCTTCATTATCTCCACCAGAAAAAGAAATATGTTTTTAATAAATGTTAACAAAAATGGAAAATGGCTAGGTAGGCCTTTCCCCAACTCAAAGGTGCTCCTCTAAGCATTTTATCTACTTGAGTTGAAAAATGAAATCCGCTCTTCGGTTACTTTATTCATTTGCATGTAATGCTGTAGGAAATCTGTCAGTTACAGATTTCAGGGCTCTAGTCTCTGGCCTTTGCACCTGGCTTTGACAGTATTCCTTACAACAAAGCATCATAAGACTTGAGGGCAAGATCTCTGCTGATTCATCATTGTATCCTGAATAGCTCCTAGCAGAATGTCTTGTACAGGGAAGACACCCATTAATATTTGTCAAATGAATGAACAAAGGAGAAGCAAAACCTGGACTTTTTCTTAACTTGTCACACTGGGCTTAGGAGTGAATCCGACATATAAAGAAACCCTTTCATGGTACAAATGAGAATAATAACCCCTGTTCTGTGTGGCTCTGTAACAATATTTTTAACAATGAAGTTCAATCTTTGTTTTATGACTTGGAAAATAAAAGAGAATGTTTTGAAATAATTCGAAATACTGACAGGTAACTTATGGACTGCTGGTTGTCAATTTTAGCCCCTGAGAAGTTTGGTAGTATATACTTAGGGAGCTTTGAGAGGTATGATTAACCAGTGTTTATTGAGTCCTTACTGTTTGCTAGGTATTATTTAAAAATGGCATTAGCTAATTTAAAAGAGATAAAGTACATGACATATTTCCTTCCTCTGGAGCATGCAACCTTGATGGAAGGCAAGATTCAGAGCACAATTAGAGATGACTATGTACCACAAAGTGCTAAATTGAATGTAATTAAGCTCATTTTCCCTTAATAATTCAAACTACAAGAAGTCAGAGGGGAGGAAAATTGATGTTGGCTGCCAAAATAATGAAGCATGCCAAAATTAATTAAAGAAAGAATACACAAAATTTCAAACTGTATTCTTGGGAATATCATAGGGGTTATTTCCCCAAAGATTTTTTTAGCTTAAATTTTTCCATGTAAAATCATGAGCAAATATGGTTCTAAATCACCTTTCTTTGAATGTTATTTTGAGAAAACCTCTATTTCATGAATTTAGGACAGGACTCCTGGAGAAGGAAATGGCAACCCACTCCAGTATTCTTGCCTGGAAAATCCCATGGATGGAGGAGCCNTCCATGTAAAATCATGAGCAAATATGGTTCTAAATCACCTTTCTTTGAATGTTATTTTGAGAAAACCTCTATTTCATGAATTTAGGACAGGACTCCTGGAGAAGGAAATGGCAACCCACTCCAGTATTCTTGCCTGGAAAATCCCATGGATGGAGGAGCCTGGTAAGCTACAGTCCATGGGGTTGCAAAGAGTCGGACATGACTGAACGACTTCACTTCACCATATCTGTCTAAAGCAAACAAAATAACTTTGTATTATGCAATGTGATTTCCTTCAAAAATGTTTGTTTGCTGAGGATATTTGTTCTGAATCCCTCTAAAGATATCAACAGAACAGAAGGTAGCCTTTTCAGAAGAGCTGTCATAGCAGGAAGTGCCAGGCAAGCTGTGCCTCCGATGGTTTTGTTTCTGAGCACTCCTCCTAGGGTCCACATCTTTTCCTGAGATGAACTCTTTGGGGCTGTACAACCTCTTGAAAGGTAAGAGTTTGGATGCTACAAAGGAATTTTTTAGAGTAAAAATCTCAGGTTAGGTTGGTGCTTTTTTTTTTTTTTCAATCATACAGATTCAAATTTCCATTTGGCCTCTATTTGAAATCTTCCCAAAGTGGTAGTACCTCTCCTAACCTCCTACAACTCTATATTCATAAACATTATATTTCTTGGAAACACCTTGATTTCAGAGCAAAGAAAAGCAGATAGCATCCCAGGACTGACTTTTTCCATAAGACTCCTGCTTTATTATTATTATTTTTTTTAATTTCATGCCAACCTTAACTTCATTTTATGTCCAAAGGAGAGTTTTGTTTTGGTTTTTAAACAGGAAAAGAGCAGAAGTGAAAGGTTGAATGAGTGCAAAATCACATCTCTACCTGCCTTTTACGTTTTACCAGTGTCATTTCTGGGGGAAGGCAATGGCATCCCACCCCAGTACTCTTGCCTGGAAAATCCAATGGACGGAGTAGCCTGGTGGGCTGCAGTCCATGGGGTCGCTAACAGTCGGACATGACTGAGCAACTTCACTTTCACTTTTCTCTTTCATGCATTGGAGAAGGAAATGGCAACCCACTCCAGTGTTCTTGCCTGGAGAATCCCAGGGACGGGGGAGCCTGGTGGGCTGCCGTCTATGGGGTCACACAGAGTCGGACACGACTGAAGTGACTTAGCAGCAGCAATGTCATTTTTAACAGAATTAGAACAAAAAATTTTACAGTTTGTATGAAACAAAGGAGGCTCTGAGTAGCTAAAGCAATCTTGAGAAAGAAAAAACAATAACAACAACAACAGAGCTGGAGGAATCAGGCTCCCCGATTTCAGACTCTAATATTAATACAAAGCTATAACATTCAAGATAGTGTGGTACTGGCACTAAAAAAGAAATACAGCTCAATGGCGCAGGAGAGAAAGCCCAGAGATAAACACATGCACCTATGGTCACCTAATCTATGACAAAGGATATAAGAACATACAGTGGAGAAAGGAAGTCTCTTCAATAAGTGGTGCTGGTATAACTGGACAGCTACATGTAAAAGAATAAAATTAGAACACTCCGTAACACCATACATAAAAATAAACTCAAGATGGATTAAATACTTAAATGTAAGACCAGATACTATAAAACTCTTAGAGGAAAACAGGCAGAACCCCCTTTGGTATAAATAGTAGCAATATCTTTTTGGATATTCCTCCCTGAGTAATAGAAATTTTTAAAAAAGGGGGGACCTAATTAAACTTAAAAGCTATTGCACAGCAAAGGAAACCATAAACAAAAAGACACTACAGAAGGGGAGAAAATATTTGCAAATGATGCAACTGACAAGGGGTTTATCTCCAAACTATACAAATAGCAAATACAGCTTAATACTAAAAACAAAAAACTCAATCAGAACAGAGTGGAAGACTTAAATAGATATTTCTACAAAGAGACACACACATGGCCAACAAACACATGGAAAGATGCTCAACATCACTCATTATTAGACAAACACAAATCAAAACTACAATGAGGCATCACCTCACACCGGTCAGAATGGCCATCATCAAAAAATCTACAAACAGTAAGTGCTGTAAGAGGTGCGGACAAAAGGGAACCCTCCCACACTATTAGTGGGGATGTAAATTGATACAGCCATTATGGAGAACAACATGAAAGCTCCATAAAAAAACTAAAAATAGAACTACCACATGACCCAGCAATCCCACTACTGAGCATAGACCCTGAGAAAAACCATAATTCAAAAAGACACATGCCCCACAAAGTTCACTGCAACACTCTTTACAATAGCCCTGCCATGCAAACAAGCTAAATGTCCACCAACAGATGAACGGATAAAGAAGATGTGGTGCATACACAGTGGGATATTACTCGGCCATAAAAAGGAACAAAATTAGATCATTTGTAGAGACAGGGATGAACCTAGAGTCTGTCATACAGTGTGAAATAATTCAAAAAGAGAAAAACAAATATCATATATTAACGCATGTATGTGGAATCTAGAAATATGGTATAGCTAAGTGAAGTGAAGTCACTCAGTTGTGTCCAACTCTTTGCAACCCCATAGACTGTAGCCTATCAGGCTCCTCCATCCATGGGATTTTCAGGCAAGAGTGCTGGAGTGGATTGCCATTTCCTTCTCCAGGGGATCTTCCTGACCCAGGAATCAAACCCGGGTCTCCCGCACTGCAGGCAGATGCTTTACCATCTGAGCCAAATGGTATAGAACTTATTTGCAGAGCAGGAATAGAGTCGTAGGAGGGAACAGACATGAACACAGGGATTTGGGGTGGGAGTGGGATGAACTGGGTGATAGGAATTGACATATGTGCAATGCCATGTGTAAATCAGATGGCTAATGGGAACCTGCTGTAAAGCACAGGGAGCTCAGCTCAGTGCTCTGTAACCTAGATGGATGAGATGAAAGGGTGGGATGGAGGTCCAAGAGGGACAGGATGTAAATGTCTTCACTGTACGGCAGAAATACAACATTGTAAAGCAAATATATCTCCTCTTCCACCCCCAAAAACTTAGCACCCTATATCTAAAAAAAAAAAAAAAAAGTCTTGTCTAATACTAGAAGCAAAAGACACAGATTTGAATGAAATATTCAATACTTAAATAATCAAGGGATCTTATGAAGAAAAAACTGTCACTAAATTATGAATATTTTCTGTAAGTGACATATAATAACAACTCAAGAAAATGTTTTACAAATCAAATGTTATTACATATAATAACAACTCAAATGTTTTACAACCTAAAACATTTAATCAATTGAAAATTCTAGGGGATTATTTCACAAAATTAAGATTTGTTTGGTTTCTATTAAGCCACATATGAAACTAACTTTCCCTGGTAGCTCAGCAGTAAAGAATCCGCCTGCAATGCAGGTGACCTGGGTTCGACCCTGGGAAGATCCTCTACAGAAGGAAATGGCAACCCACTCCAGTATTCTTGCCTGGGAAATCCCATGGATAGAGGAGCCTGGCAGGCTGAGGACCATGGGGTCTCAAAGAGTCAGACACGGCTGCTCGCTTTAAATGCTGATATTCCCTGGTGGCTCAGATGGTAAAGAATCTGCCTATAATGCAGGAGACCTTGGTCCAATCCCTGGGTCAGGAAGATCCTCTGGAGAAGAGAATGGCTACCCACTCCAGTACTCTTGCCCAGAGAATTCCATGGACAGGGGAGCCTGGTCAGCTACGGTCCATGGTGTTGCAGAATCAGGCGTGACCAAGAAACAAACACTTTAATAGAAAGTACGATTTTACCATATACCTATGATCTTCAGCTTTGCTATTATACCACTTGATTGCAAAACAACCTTTGCTATGCACACATGCATGCACATGTGTGTGTCTGTATGAATAAACAGATGTTTATATATATATATAGATAGATAAATGTATAGATATAGATGCCTTTCTCACAAGCATAAGCTAAAGAGGGAGCTAACCATGATAGCAATTATGGTTTCAATTCCAAATGAACCAGACTTTTTAGCTTGACCATGATCTCCTGTCAATGTTGTCTGTTTTTCTTCTTCAATTAGTCCAAAAGCTCTTTAAGGGTAAAGACTACATTTTACCCATGTCGATTTCCCCCTATCCTCAGCGCTAAACCTATTATTGGCATAGACCTCAGTTCAGTCGCTCAGTTGTGTCCAACTCTTTGCAACCCCAAGTACTGCAGCATGCCAGGCTTCCCTACCCATCACCAGCTCCTGGAGCTTGCTCAAACTCATGTCCATCGAGTCAGTGATGCCATCCAACCATCTCATCCTCTGTTGTCCCCTTCTCCTCCTGCCTTCAATCCTTCCCAGCATCAGGGTCATTTCTAATGAGTCAGTTCTTTGCATCAGGTGGCCAAAGTATTGGGCATAGACGTGGCACTCAGTAAATGTTTCATAAAGTGAACTAAACGGTCTTATCTTCCCCTTCAAAAAGATGGAGATCATAAATGGTAATACTTTGAGGGGAGGGAGGTATAACCATCTGAAGTTGCAGAAGCAACAGAAGACATTTAAAGATCTCCTAGAACTAAGCAGGCAAGCTGGCCATGAAGGAGGACGGTGGTGTGAGTGTGCCCTTACTAAAGGAGGCTGTGGCCAGAACCCAGTGGTGTCAAATCTCCCAAGTTTTCCATGGAAGCTAACCATTCCCATGTTTATGTAGAAACTTGTGATTTTTAAATGTTGGTAAACAATTCAAAATATCTTTTAAAACACTGCATCTGACTAGTAAAATAGTTTTGTGTCTTACATGCCGCCTTGGGGCTGATGGTTTTTGACCTCACTTTGGGAAGTGAATAAACCTGACCAAGAAAGTCAAGATGGTCACGAGGCAACACAGCTGGCCACAGTCAGGTGCCCCGAGACTATAATTCTTCCCCTTGCCATCACCGGGCTAGATGGTGTTTACAGCATTAGGCAAGGAAATGCATATGTGCATGAAGATTTGTCAATCTCTGTGTATTCTCATAATGGCTAAAAATCAGCTCTCTCTTATTTGTTCCTGTGGTTTCGTTGGGGAAACTCTGGTTTGGACCGTATTTGTGGTTTAAGAGCTTGGAAACCTCAATGTAAGTGAACATAGGAATTACTCAAGGAGGAAACCAGAATGCCACCTCTCATTTCAGTTGTCTGAAATGCAAATGACGCTCTTTGTTACCTGACCAATATTTCTCCTCAATTTCAAAGATTTGATGAAGGAAAATCCTGTTTCTCACAGCTCCAGGAGAAGGCAAAAATCCTCTTATGACCATTTTTAGACAGAAAAAAGTAAAAAGAGAAAAGGCAGTCAAAATAATCATTATAGAACTTGAGGCTAAAGTCAGTTTTACTTTATTCTTTCATTATTCACCCTACAATGGCTTTATAGAATGTTTTGAAAGAATACGAGATGAAGAGAAATCATAGCATCTCCAAATGTTAGAAATTGTTTAATAGAATACTTCTCTAAAACTCATTCAGTTGCCAGCCCCTTAGAAGTCATGATATAGGGAAACTTTAAAAATGCACGTAGAAAATCAGGCATAGAGTCTTAGGAGGAAGTGAAGATGATGACCTTGAGTCTCCAGTTCTGTCCTCTACCAGCCTCCTACTTCCTTCCCTGCCTCCAGCGGCCCAGGCAAGAGTACTGGAGTGGGTTGCCATTTCCTTCTCCAGGGGATCTTCCCGACCCAGGGATTGAACCCAGGTCTCCCGCAATGCAAGCAGACGCTTTACCCTCATAGCCACCAGGGAAGCCCTCCACATGTCTTACTTTTCCATAAATGTAACAAACCCTTTAGAACTTGGCGTGTATGTGTCTAAGACTCTTCTCTACCTGGAAGCTCCTTTCTTCATCATTCAAAACTCACATCCTAAAAGCATGGAAAAGAGACAGAATGGGGTGGGGGGTGAGAGTTCAGACTCTAAGGTTAGACTGCCTAAGCTTCTTCTCCATCTGCCATCCCTTACTAGATGTGTGACCTCACTTCCCTGACTTCACAACAGGGATGGTCAGAGTAAACATAGCTTACAGGGTAAGTCTGAGGTTTATATTAATTACAAGATATAAAGGACTTGGAAGAGTTCTAGCCATTTAGTAAACACAGCACAGTGCATTCTCTCTCCGCTCCCCTTCTCTGTGAAGCTGGCTCCAAGCCTACACCAAAGGGAGTTGTTAGTACTGGCCGGTGCCTGCTCTCCCAAACAAACTTTTCACATTATTTGACCTTTTACTCACAAATACTTAACATGATATATTACAATTATTCCTACATCCTCCTAAGCTGTGGGCTACTCAGGGCCCAAACAAGATGATATTTCTTTGTTGTATTATCCAGAACTTATCTCTGTAACTAACATGTAAGTCACTCAAAATAGATTAGACTGTTGAATGAATAAGTATGTCCAAAGGAGTTTGATCTTCACGATCTTTCATGCCGGGCATTTAACCTAAATATGCGTGGGAATGAGTACTGTTCAGTTCAGTTCATATTGTGGTTTTTTTGGTTTTGACTTGACATTTGTCATAGCATGGAGTGATCTTATCTTTTTTCCACAATTTCACACACTTCCATTCGTAAACTGACTTAATTTTACATATAATAGTATCACATACTTTACTATAAGCTTATAATATTAATGTGATTGACACTACTTTTCCAGAGTACAAGAGTATCATTAGGGCCTTATCTCCCAAACACAACCTTGTTCTCTCTCAATTCAGACTGGCAGAGGAAGGAGATAGCAACTTTACGTACTTCACTTGCACAAGATCAGTAAACCTGACCACAATGTAGGTGAAATTTAAAAAATGAATAAAATCCTCACAGCAAAGGGAACCATAAACGAAAAGACAAACCACTGAATAGGAGAAGATATTTGAAAATCAAGCAACTGACAAGGAATTAATCTCCAAAATATACAAAAATATTCATATAGCTCAATATTTAAAAAAAGAACAATCAAAATGGGCAGATCTAAATAAACATTTTTCAAAGAACACATAAAGATGATCAAAAAGCACATGAAAAGATGTTCAACATGACTATTAAGAGAAATACAAATCAAAACTACAGTGGGGTATCACCTCACATTGATCAGAATGGCTATCATCAAAAGGTCTTCAAACAATAAATGCTGGAGAGGGTGAGGAGAAAAGGGAACTCTCCTACACTGTTGGTGGGAATGTAAGTTGGTACAGCCACTATGGAGAACAGCGTGGAAGTTCCTTAAAAAACCAAAAACAAACCTCCCTTATGATCCAGCCAATCCTATTGCTGGCCAAATATCCAGAGTTTACCTTAATTCAAAAAAATACATAGACCGCTATGTTCACTGCAGCACCATTTACAATAGACAAGGCATGGAAAGAGCCTAAATGTCCATCAACACATGAATACAGAAGATTTGGTACACAAATGCAATGAAATATTACTCAGCCATAAAAAGAGCAAAATAATGCCATTTGCAGCAACATGGATGGTCCTAGAGACTGTCATACTGAGTGAAATCAAACAACGATAAACATGGTATCACTTGCATGTGGAATCTAAAAATATGGTACTAGTGAACCTATTAGAAAAGAAAGAGAGTCACAGATGTAAAAATCAAGCTTATGGTTATCTAGAGGGAAGTCAGGAGGCAGGAGACAAATTGAGAGTTTGGGATTAAAATATATACATATATACATATATAAAATATATGTATAAAATAGACAACTAATAAGAACCTACTGTATAGCAAGGGAACTCAATACTACTCTGTAATGACCTGCATGGGAAAAGAATTTTTAAAAAGAGTAGATACATGTGTAACTGACTCACTTTGCTGTACAGCAGAAACAAAATGTAAATTAACTCTACTCCAATAAAAATTAATTTAACAAATAAGTCCATGGGAGGGTAGGAGGATGAATAAAATCTTCAGTGGCACTTCCCCTGATACAGTTTAAGACTATTTTTTTATTCAAGGAAAATTCTTAGCCATCAACAGAAAATTTTAATTCTGAAAAGATGACACAGAACAAAGATATATTATAGTCTTATATATCACTGGCTATTTTAATTAAGTATACACATAAAGTATAGATTTTTCTTAGAATTACTGAATTTCTGACTTAAACCTAAAAAAAAAAAAAAAACTCTTATTAACATTAAATCAAAAGCCATTTAGAAAAACTTAGAAATCACTATTTTATGCCAGAAAAAGTCTGACCAAGCATCTTTAACTCTATTTTTNCACAACAGGGATGGTCAGAGTAAACATAGCTTACAGGGTAAGTCTGAGGTTTATATTAATTACAAGATATAAAGGACTTGGAAGAGTTCTAGCCATTTAGTAAACACAGCACAGTGCATTCTCTCTCCCCTCCCCTTCTCTGTGAAGCCGGCT
Source organism: Oreotragus oreotragus (assembly GCA_006410675.1). Lineage (NCBI taxonomy): Eukaryota > Metazoa > Chordata > Mammalia > Artiodactyla > Bovidae > Oreotragus > Oreotragus oreotragus. Next base: position 114,979 of record SJYX01015261.1, on the reverse strand, counting down.
CCAAGCCTACACCAAAGGGAGTTGTTAGTACTGGCCGGTGCCTGCTCTCCCAAACAAACTTTTCACATTATTTGACCTTTTACTCACAAATACTTAACATGATATATTACAATTATTCCTACATCCTCCTAAGCTGTGGGCTACTCAGGGCCCAAACAAGATGATATTTCTTTGTTGTATTATCCAGAACTTATCTCTGTAACTAACATGTAAGTCACTCAAAATAGATTAGACTGTTGAATGAATAAGTATGTCCAAAGGAGTTTGATCTTCACGATCTTTCATGCCGGGCATTTAACCTAAATATGCGTGGGAATGAGTACTGTTCAGTTCAGTTCATATTGTGGTTTTTTTGGTTTTGACTTGACATTTGTCATAGCATGGAGTGATCTTATCTTTTTTCCACAATTTCACACACTTCCATTCGTAAACTGACTTAATTTTACATATAATAGTATCACATACTTTACTATAAGCTTATAATATTAATGTGATTGACACTACTTTTCCAGAGTACAAGAGTATCATTAGGGCCTTATCTCCCAAACACAACCTTGTTCTCTCTCAATTCAGACTGGCAGAGGAAGGAGATAGCAACTTTACGTACTTCACTTGCACAAGATCAGTAAACCTGACCACAATGTAGGTGAAATTTAAAAAATGAATAAAATCCTCACAGCAAAGGGAACCATAAACGAAAAGACAAACCACTGAATAGGAGAAGATATTTGAAAATCAAGCAACTGACAAGGAATTAATCTCCAAAATATACAAAAATATTCATATAGCTCAATATTTTAAAAAAGAACAATCAAAATGGGCAGATCTAAATAAACATTTTTCAAAGAACACATAAAGATGATCAAAAACCACATGAAAAGATGCTCAACATGACTATTAAGAGAAATACAAATCAAAACTACAGTGAGGTATCACACCTCACACTGATCAGAATGGCTATCATATGCAACTGACAAACAACTAATCTCAAAAATATACAAGCAACTTATACAGCTCAATTCCAGAAAAATAATTAGGGCCTTATCTCCCAAACACAACCTTGTTCTCTCTCAATTCAGACTGGCAGAGGAAGGAGATAGCAACTTTACGTACTTCACTTGCACAAGATCAGTAAACCTGACCACAATGTAGGTGAAATTTAAAAAATGAATAAAATCCTCACAGCAAAGGGAACCATAAACGAAAAGACAAACCACTGAATAGGAGAAGATATTTGAAAATCAAGCAACTGACAAGGAATTAATCTCCAAAATATACAAAAATATTCATATAGCTCAATATTTAAAAAAAGAACAATCAAAATGGGCAGATCTAAATAAACATTTTTCAAAGAACACATAAAGATGATCAAAAAGCACATGAAAAGATGTTCAACATGACTATTAAGAGAAATACAAATCAAAACTACAGTGGGGTATCACCTCACATTGATCAGAATGGCTATCATCAAAAGGTCTTCAAACAATAAATGCTGGAGAGGGTGAGGAGAAAAGGGAACTCTCCTACACTGTTGGTGGGAATGTAAGTTGGTACAGCCACTATGGAGAACAGCGTGGAAGTTCCTTAAAAAACCAAAAACAAACCTCCCTTATGATCCAGCCAATCCTATTGCTGGCCAAATATCCAGAGTTTACCTTAATTCAAAAAAATACATAGACCGCTATGTTCACTGCAGCACCATTTACAATAGACAGGGCATGGAAAGAGCCTAAATGTCCATCAACACATGAATACAGAAGATTTGGTACACAAATGCAATGAAATATTACTCAGCCATAAAAAGAGCAAAATAATGCCATTTGCAGCAACATGGATGGTCCTAGAGACTGTCATACTGAGTGAAATCAAACAACGATAAACATGGTATCACTTGCATGTGGAATCTAAAAATATGGTACTAGTGAACCTATTAGAAAAGAAAGAGAGTCACAGATGTAAAAATCAAGCTTATGGTTATCTAGAGGGAAGTCAGGAGGCAGGAGACAAATTGAGAGTTTGGGATTAAAATATATACATATATACATATATAAAATATATGTATAAAATAGACAACTAATAAGAACCTACTGTATAGCAAGGGAACTCAATACTACTCTGTAATGACCTGCATGGGAAAAGAATTTTTAAAAAGAGTAGATACATGTGTAACTGACTCACTTTGCTGTACAGCAGAAACAAAATGTAAATTAGCTCTACTCCAATAAAAATTAATTTAACAAATAAGTCCATGGGAGGGTAGGAGGATGAATAAAATCTTCAGTGGCACTTCTCCTGATACAGTTTATTTTAAGACTATTTTTTATTCAAGGAAAATTCTTAGCCATCAATAGAAAATTTTAATTCTGAAAAGATGACACAGAACAAAGATACATTGTAGTCTTATATATCACTGGCTATTTTAATAAGTATACACATAAAGTATAGATTTTTCTTAGAATTACTGAATTTCTGACTTAAACCTAAAAAAAACCCAAAAAAACTCTTATTAACATTAAATCAAAAGCCATTTAGAAAAACTTAGAAATCACTATTTTATGCCAGAAAAAGTCTGACCAAGCATCTTTAACTCTATTTTTAGTTAGAAATAGCTCAATTAATATTTATCCAAATTCTGCTTCTTTTAAAATAATTTTTCATTAGTTTTTTATTGTTTGGTCATCTTTAGTGATATATAAGGGTATTGAAATTAAGGAAGTAGAAATTTAGTCTAAGACATTAGTTAAAGGATTGTGAATCATTTACCTTGGAGAAGAAAGCAATTAGAGAGAAAATAAACACTACCTAACCAAGAGGTAAAAACATTGTTTTAAATTATATACAGGATAGACTAAACAGAATGAAATAATCATGAGTGTAGATGTATATATAACCAAAGAAATGCAACTGACCCTCCCTAGCCACGGTGGCACCCCACTCTAGTACTCTTGCCTGGAAAATCCCAGGGATGGAGGAGCCTGGTGGGCTGTAGTCCATGGGGTCGCACAGAGTCAGACACAACTGAGCGACTTCACTTTCACTTTTCACTTTCATGCATTGGAGAAGGAAATGACAACACACTCCAGTGTTCTTGCCTGGAGAATCCCAGGGACGGGGGAGCCTGGTGAGCTGCCATCTATGGGGTCGCACAAGTCGGACACGACTGAAGTGACTTATTAGCAGCAGCAGCACCAGCCACAGGCTTTATACCCATAAATTCAACTAATTATGGATTGAAATTTCATGCTTTTGCATTTGGTTGGTTGAATCCATGGATGTGAGACTCATGGATAGGAAGGGTCACTCTATCCATTGTGCCATACTATATAAGGGACTTGAGTATTTGCAGATTTTGGTATCCATGAAGTCCCTGGAAGCAATCCCCCATGGATACCAGTGGACAACTGTATATAGACACAGTCTATATACTAACATAAATTCTGGTCTTCATTCCACTGGATGTTTATAATATAATGAACATTGTTAAGACACCACCTTAAGTGGCTCTCTCTTCTGGGATTCTTATGGACCAAACCAGACCTGTTAATCTTTACTGAGATCCCCATAATGTGACTAGAACACAAGGTGGGATGTGGGTGATTTTGAGTGTTTTAATGTAAATACAGTTTAGAAAATAAATTATTTCTTTATTAACTTTAATTTCTAGAGTATATGTTGGCATCACTGAATTTCAGACTCATTTACAGCAGAAAAAACAAGCAGTGATTATTTCCACTAGTATTTTTTATTTGTCTTACCTCTTAGAACTACCAGTCTCAAAGTTCACTAAAATTATTGTTTATAATTTTAAATAAATATTCACCTTCTTCCCATAATATATAGATATTTTGGTTTGATTACATAATTTGTGCTAAGTTTTCATTTGAATCAATCTATGTCATTGGAATGGATGAAGGTCTTATTTACAGGAATACAGTTTTTAATGTGAAAACTGCTAGAAGAAGAAATCCAGAATCAAATACTAAACGTTTCTTTGCATTAATCAAAATAGAAAAAAAAAAAAAACCTTATCATGAGTAAAATAATAAAATACAGCAGAATTTTAAGAAATCACATACATATAGCAAACAGCAATATTGCTTAAAGTTTTTTTATGTGCTCATCAGTTTTATTATTTACATGCTCAGTCATGTCTGACTCTGCAACCCCATGGACTTGAGCCCATCAGGCTCCTCTGTCTATGGGGATTCTACAGGCAAGAATACTGGAGTGGGTTGCCATGCCCTCCTCCAGGGGATCTTCCCAACTCTGGGATCAAACCCAGGTCTCTCACATTGCAGGTGGATTTTTAACCATCTGAGCCACCAGGGAAGCCCATGAATACTGGAATGGGTAGCCTGTCCCTTCTCCAGGGGATCTTCCCAACCTAGGAATCAAACTGGAGTCTCCTACATTGCAGGCAGATTCTTTACCTGCTGAGCTATCTTGTGGTTAAAAATACTAAAAAATAAAACTAATTCAAAAGATGGAGTTATCAGCCTAAAGATGACAGGGTAAAGCTTTCTGGAAATCTAGTGCTTGAAGTCTAATGTCCCTAAGGTAAAAAAGTCAGTGGACTTCGACTTCACTTTCCACTGTGTATAACTTACATATTATATAGCTTAAAAATCTCTGAAGCAGAATTTCTCTCCCCTATAAAGAGAAGCTATGAGGCATATGATCTCTTAATGTCACTTTTAAACTTTACAACTATATGGATTAAAAAAAAAAACAAGTGTCTGGGAAAGATATCATCACAATGCCCCAAAGCAAGTCTTAAAGAGAATTTGGCTTCAAACCATTTCCAAGTATGTATCTCTGATGAGCACCAATGTGATTTTTATCTATTATTTGCATAAGAGAGTCTGGAGGAACATCTGACTTTTGGGAGAACCAACTCTAAAAATGAGAGAAATTGGATAATCTTTGGGGAATTATGCTGTCAAAGCGACATGCTCAAGAGCTGAGAAATACAAAAGTCACCTAACAGAGAGCAGGTGGCTCTCCTGTCAGCAGGACTGGAATGGAACTTTTTGAATGCTTCAGTATATCCAAAGCATGAATGTGCAGTTTTGGAATTAATCAGCCTTGGAAGAATAGAAAAAGAAGAGTTAGTGCACAAATGGTAGCTGGGCCCCTGCAAGCCTAATCCAGTAGGAAGTGAGAAGGAGCACTTTAAGTAATTTCCATGTCAATAGCAAGCCCACTGTGAGATGAATTCATCAGCTTATCTTACCCTGATGCTATTAGACCTCCTATTCATCTGACTCCCCTTGTTCTGTTTTCCTGCTCATGAAGCTACCTTCTGATGATAGGCTAACATTTCGTGCCCCTCTGCCTACTGGGAGAAACAGCACTGAATATTCACACTTTGAGTATTTCCTGTGTCTAATTCAGTGATTTCTTGTAGAAATCTAAAATGGGTTTCTGATTATTATTTGACTTCCCATATGCTTGATCACAGAAAAGAGGTTACGCCGGTGTGACTATTCTATAACTGTATTTCTCATTGTAAATTAATAAATAAGTACTCTAATCTCATATGATGGTAGCTCCTATAAATTGATACTCGGGGCATAAAAAGTCATAGATGTCAAGAAATGTCTGGTTATTCAGAACAGAGGGCCAGATTTTGGAATGATGCAGTTAATCAAGGCATTACCTACTGAATTCTTAACCAGACCCAGCTTGCTTTTCTTTAGATGACACTCTACTATTTTTTTTAATACAGAGAAAAATTCCACTAAGAGACTCTAAATAATCTTGTTTCATTAGGTCAGTATTTTGTTGGTTTTGAAGGAGAAGGATGCCCAAATATGATAGTACATCGAATATTAACATCTTTCAAGCTATACTGACCCAATATAAGGATTTCAAGCAGAATTACTAAATAATGAATATTTCATTTATTTGTAATTTATTTCTAATTTCTTTTTTATTCGTACTTACTACAGTGCCTGAAACATAGTCAATGTCATTAAATATCTGTGGACTAAATAAGTGAGGCTTATTCACACTTGCTACCCCTTCAGTCCGTTCATGGATCACAGCCTTGATATGGAGAAGGGACTTGTGTAACTCAATGAAGCTATGAGCCATGCCTTGTAGGGCATGGTGAGTCATAGATGAGTTGACAGATGAGTACTAAGGCAGATGAGTCATAGTAAAGAGTTCTGACAAAATGTGGTCCCCTGGAGGAAGAACTGGCAAAGCACACCAGAATTTTTGCTGTGAGAACCCCATAAACAGAATGAAAAGGCAAAAAGATATGACACCGGAATATGAGGTCCCCATGTCAGAAGGGGTCCAATATGGTACTAAGAAAGAGTGGAGGGTAATACTAATAGCTTCAGAAAGAATGAAGAGGCTGGGCCAAAGCAGAAACGACATTCAGCCATGGATATGTCGCATAGTAAAAGTAAAGTCTGATGCTGTAAGAACAATACTGCATAGGAACCTGGAATGTTAGATCTAGGAATCAAGGTAAATTGCACCTGGTCAAGCAGGAGAGTCAAGAGTGAACATCAACATCTTAGGAATCAATGAACTAAAATAGATGGCAGTGGGTGAATTTAATTCAGATGACCATTATATCTACCACTGTGGGCAAGAATCCCTTAGAAATAGAGTAGCCCTCACAGGCAAAAAGAGAGTGTGAAATGCAGTACTGGGGTGCACTCCCAAAAACAACAGAAAGAGCTTGGTTCATTTCCAAGGCAAACTATTCAACATCACAGTAATCCAAGTCTAGGCCCCAACCATTAATATCGAAGAAGTTGAAGTTGAACAGTTTTATGAAGACCTACAAGATATTCTAGAACACCAAAAAAGATGCCCTTTTCATCATAGGGGATTAGAATGCAAAAGTAGGAAGTCAAGAGCTACCTAGAGTAACAGGCAAGTTTGGCCTTGTGATACAAAATGAAGCAGGGCAAAGGCTAACAATTTTGCCAAGAGAACACAGTAGTCATAGGAAACGCCCTCTTTCAACAACACAAGAGAAGACTCTACACATGAATATTACCAAAATGGTCAATACCAAAATCAGACCAGTTATATTCTTTCAGCCAAAGATGGAGAAGCTCTATATAGTCAGCAAAAACAAGACCTGGAGCTGACTGTGTATCAAACCATGAGCTCCATGCTGTAAAATTCAGGCTTAAATTGAAGAAAGTAGGAAAAAGCACTCGGCCACTCAGATATGACCAATATCAAATGCCTTATGATTCTACAGTGGAGGTGACAAATAGATTTAAGAGAGTAGATCTGGTAGACAGAGTGCCTGAAGAACTATAGACAGAGGTTCATAGCATTGTTTAGGAGGCAGTGACCAAAACCATCCCCAACAAAAAGAAATGCAAAAAGGCAAAGTGGGTTGCCTGAGGAGGCCTTACAAATACCTGAGGAAAGAGAAGTGAAAGGCAAGGGAGAACGGAAAAGATATACATATACATAATCGAATACAGAGTTGCAGAAAACAGCAAGGAAAGATAAGAAGGCCATCTTAAATGAACAAAGCAAAGAACAGAGGGGAAAAAATAGAATGGGAAAGATTACAGAATCTCTCAAGCAAATTGGAGATATCAAGGGAACATTTCATGCAAAGATGGTAAAGGACAGAAATGGTAAAGACTAACAGAAGCAGAAGATATTAAGAGGTGGCAAGAATACAGAAGAACTATACAAAAAAGGTCTTAATGAACCAGATAACAATTGTGTAGTCATTCACCTATAGCTAGACATCCTAGAGTGTGAAGTGGGCCTTAGAAAACATTACTATTAACAAAGCTTTTGGAAGTGATGGAATTCCAGCTGAGCCATTTCAAATCCTAAAAGATGATGCTATTAAAGTGCTGCACTCAATATATCAACAAATTTGGAAACCTCAGCAGTGGCGACAAGACTGGGAAAGGTCAGTTTTCATTCAAAATCCTTCAAGCTAGGCTTTAGCAGTATCTGAATTGAGAACTTTTGATGTACAAGCTGGATTTATACAAGGCAAAGGAACCAGAAATCAAATTGCCAACATTCGTTGGGTCATAGAGAAGGGAATTATAGGAAAACAACTACTTCCGCTTCACTAAGCTAATACAGTCACCCTGATTATTTAACTTCTATACAGAATACATTATGTGAAATGCCAGGCTGGATGAATCACAGCTAGAATCAAGATTGCTGGAAGAAGTATCAATAACCTCAGATATGCACATGATACCACTCTAATGGTAGAAAGTGAAGAAGAACTTAAAAGCCTCTTGATGAAGTTGAAAGAAGAGAGTGAAAAAGCTCGCTTAAAACTCAGTGTTCAAAAAACTAAGATCATGGCATCCATTTCCATCACTTCATGGCAAAAAGAAGGGGACAACTGAAGCAGGGACAGATTTTATTTTCTTGGGTGACAAAACCACTGCAGATGATGACTGCAGCCATGAAATTAACAGACACTTGTTCCATTGTTCTCTCAATCCTGGCTTTTAAAGGATGAGGAATGGGACAGAAGCTGACCTTGAAAGAAAAAAATTAAAACTTGGCTTTTCAGTAGCATTCTATGAAATGCCTACCTACAGTTTTCTTTGTATTTACCCTACTTGAATTTGTATGCCTTTCCGAAGATTTAGGAAGTTTTCAGCTATAGTTTCTTCAAGTACTTTTTTCCAATAACGTTTCTTCTGTCCTATTTGGATTGCAAATATATACATGGATAGTGTTGTTACTGTGTAATTGCTAAGCCATGTCTGACTTATTTGCAGCCCCATGGACTGTAGCCCGCCAGTCTCCCCTGCCCATGGGATCCTCAGGCAAGAATGCTGCAGGATGTTGCCATTTCCTTCATACACGGATATTACCTTCTGATACTGTAATACAAATTTCTAAGATTCTGGTCATTTTTCTGTTTTAATTCTTTCTGTTCTTCAGATTAGATGCTTTTCACTGCCTTGCCATCGTGTCCCCGGCTCACTCCTCTCCCACTTGCACTCTGCTGTTAAGCCTGTCTAGTGGGTATTTTCGACTCCTAAGCAGCTGATCGTCTCCACAGTGGCCAGCGGCACCAGTGAGGCCAGGGTGCCCTTCACTCCTGGGCATCCTCCAACATTGGCTCCGGTCTCCCAGACCCCATTCCCAGACTTGCAGCTGGGCCTTTGCCTCCACCCCTGGCCACACGTTGACCAACACCCTATGGCCAGTGAAGGTTTAAGCACTCAGCGACAGCCAGCAGTGGACAACCAGGGTACTGGGCATGTCATCCAGCTACACTGAGAGGCGTGTCCCAGCTAGACAGGGCCTGACAAAACGTGGTCCCCTGGAGAAGGCAATGGCAAACCATTTCAGTATTCTTGCCTTGAGGACTCCATGAACATTATGAAAAGGCAAAAAAGAAAGGACATTGAAAGATGAAGCCCCCAGTACAGTAGATGTTCAAAATGCTACTGGGGAAGAGCAGAGAAGTGAAGACACTGAGCCAAAGTGGAAACGACACTCGATTGTGGTTATATCTGGTGATGAAAGTAAAGTCCTATGCTGTAAAGAACACTATTGCGTAGGAACCTGAAAAGTCAGGTCCAGGAATCAAGGTAAATTGGACGTGGTCACACAGGAGATGGCAAGAATGAACACTGACATTTTAGAAATCAGTGAACTAGAATGGACAGTAATGCATGAATTTAATTCAGATGATGATTTTATGTACTACTGTGGGCAAAACTTCCTCAGACGAAATAGAGGAGCCTCATAATCAACAAAAGTCCAAAATGCAGTACGTGGGTACAATCTCAAAAACAACAGAATGATCTTGGTTCATTTCCAACACAAACTATTCAACATCATGGCAATCCAAGTCTATGCCTCAACCTCTATAGCTGAAGAAGTTGAAATTGAACGATTCTACGAAGACCTACAAGACCTCCTAGACTGACACCAAAAAAAAAAAAAAAGATGCCCTTTTCATCATAGGGGACTGGAATGCAAAAGTAGGAAGTCAAGAGAAACTCGGAATAACATGCAAGTTTGGCCTTGGAGTACAAAATTTAGAAAGGCAAAGGCTAACAGGTTTTGCTAAGAGAACACACTGGTCATAGGAAACACCCTCTTTCAACAACACAAGAGACAGCTCTACACCTGGACAACATCAGATGGTCAGTACTGAAATCAGATTAATCATATTCTTTTCAGCCAAAGATGAAGAAGCTCTATACAGTCAGCAGAAACAAGACCTGGAGCTAACTGTGGCTCAGATCATCACCTCTCATTGCAAAATTCAGCCTTAAATTATAGAAAGTAGGGAAAACCACTAGGCCATTCAGGTATGACCTAAATCAAATCCCTTATGATTATACAGTAGAGGTAAAAAATAGATTCAAGGGACTAGATCTGACAGAGTGCCTGAAGAACTATGGACAGGTTCATAACATTGTCCAGGAGGTGGTGACCAAAAGCATCCCCAAGAAAAAGAAATGTGAAGACAAATGGTTGTCTGAGAAAGCCTTACAAATAGCTGAAAAAGAAGAGAAGCGAAAGGCAAAAGAGAAAATGAACGATATCCCCAACTGAATGCAGGGTTTCAGAGAATAGCAAGGAGAGAGAAGAAAGCCTTCTTAAGTGAACAGTGCAAAGAAATAGAGGGAAACATCAGAATGGCTAAGACATTAAGAAAATTGATGATACCAAAGATAGGCACAATAAAGGACAAAAACATCAAGGACCTAACAGAAGCAGAAAAGATTTAGAACATGTGGCAAGAATACACAGAAGAACTATACAAAAAATCTCTTAATGACCCACATAACCACAATGGTGTGTTCACTCACCTAGAGCCAGACATCCTCGAGTGTGAAGACAAATGGGCCTTAGGAAGCATTATTACATACAAAACTGTTAGATGTGATGGAATTCTAGCTGAGCTATTTCAGCTCCTAAAAGATGATGCTGTGAAAGTGCTGCACTCAATACGCCAGCAAATTTGGAAAACTCAGCAGTGGCCACAGGACAGGAAAAAGTCAGTTTTCATTCCAATCCCAAAGAAGGGCAATGCCAAAGAATATTCAGATTACCATACAATTGCACTTATTCCACATGCCAGTGAGACTATGCTCAAAATTCTGAAAGTTAAGCTTTAGCAGTATATGACTTGAGAACTTCCAGATGTTCAAGCTGGATTTAAAAAAGGCAAAGGAACTGAGATCAAATTGCCGACATACACTGGATCACAGAAAAAGCAAGGGAATTTTTAAAAAATCTACTTCTGCTTCATTGACTACACTGAAGCCTTTGACTGTGTGGATCACAACAAACTGTGGAATATTCTTAATGAGGTGGGACTACCAGAACACGTTACCTGCCTCCTAAGAAAACCGTATGCAGGACAAGAAGCAACAGTTAGAACTAGACACGGAACAACAAACTGGTTCCACACTGGGAAAGGAGTATGTCAAGGCTGTATATTGTCACCCTGTTTATTTAACTTCTATGCAGAGTACATCATGTTAAATGCCAGGCTGGATGAATCACAAGCTGGAAGCAAGATTGCCAAGAAAAATATCAACCTCAGGTACACAGATGATACCATTTTAATGGCAGAGAGTGAAGAGGAACTGAAGAACCTCTTAAAGGTGAAAGAGGAGAGTGAAAGGCTGGCTTAACACTCAACAGTCAAAATATCTAAGACCATAGCATCCAGTCCTATCACTTCATGGCAAAAAGATGATGAAAATGTGGGGAAAGTGCCAGATTTTGTTTTCTTGGGCTCCACAATCAATGCAGACAGTGACTGCATTACAAAATTAAAAGAAACTTGCTCCTTGGAAGAATAGCTTTGACAAACTTAAGTGAGAGAAAGTGAAGTCACTCAGACGTGTCCGACTCTTTGCGACCCCGTGGACTGTAGCCTACCAGGCTTCTCCATTCATGGGATTCTCCAGGCAAGAATACTGGAGTGGGTTTTCATGCCCTTCTCCAGGGGATCCTCCCAACCCAGGGACTGAACCCAGGTCTCCCGCATTGGAGGCAGACGCTTTAACCTCTGAGCCACCAGGGAAGCTGACAAACTTAAGGGCATATTAAAAAGCGGAGACATCACTTTGCCAACAAAGGTCTATTTGCCAACAAATAGTCAAAGCTAGGTTTTTTTCAGTAGTCATGTATGGATGTGATAGTTAGACCATAAAGAGGCTGAGCACCAAAGAATTGATGCTTTCGAACTGTGATGCTGGAGAAGACTCTTGAGCATCCCTTTAGACAGCAATGAGATCAAACCAATCAATCCTAAAGGAAAAACCCTGAGTAGGCATTGGAAAGACTGGTAGTGACGCTGAAGCTCCAATTCTTTGGCCACCTAATGGGAAGAGCCGACTCGTTAAACAGACCCTGATGCTGGGAAAGACTGAGGGCAAGAGGAGAAGGGGGCGGCAGAGGATGAGATGGCTGGATGGCATCACCGACTCAATGGACATGGGTTTCAGCAAACTCAGGGAGACAGTGAAGGACAGGGAAGCCTGGCATGCTGCAGTCCATGGGAGTTGCAGAGTTAGACGTGACTTTGGACTGAACAATACCAAGTGGGTATTTTCCCCCACATATTGTGTATTTTAGTTCTGGAATTTCTATTTAGAGAGAAATGTCTGTATATAAATATACTGTTTCTATTTTTCTGTTGAGATTTTCTATATTTTCATTCAATATAAGCATATTTTTCATTTTCATAATTAACATGGTTACAATAACTATGGGGCTTCCCAGGTGGTAAAGAACCCGCCTGCCAAGGCAGGAGACACATACAGATGCGGGTTCAATCTCTGCATCAGAAAGATCCCCTGGAGGGGGGCACGGCAACCCGCTCCATTATTTGTGCCTGAAGAATCGCATGAACAGAGAGGCCTGACAGGCTACTGTTCATAAGGTTGCAAAGAGTTCAACATGACTGAAGCAACTTAACATAGCACATAATAGCTATATTAAAATCCTGTTAGTTGTAAAATTTGAGTTATCACCAAATTGACTTCAGTTGATTTTCTCTTCAACCAGAATTTCTGGTAATACCAGACAACCTGACCTGCCTCTTGAGAAATCTGTATGCAGGTCAGGAAGCAACAGTTAGAACTGGACATGGAACAACAGACTGGTTCCAAGTAGGAAAAGGAGAAAGTCAAGGCTGTATATTGTCACCCTGCTTATTTAACTTATATGCAGAGTACATCATGAGAAACGTTGGACTAGAAGAAACACAAGCTGGAATCAAGATTGCTGGGAGAAATATCAATAACCTCAGATATGCAGATGACACCACCCTTATGGCAGAAAGTGAAGAGGAATTAAAAAGCCTCTTGATGAAAGTGAAAGAGGAGAGCGAAAAAGTTGGCTTAAAGCTCAACATTCAGAAAACGAAGTCATGGCATCCGATCCCATCACTTCATGGGAAATAGATGGGGAAACAGTGGAAACAGTGTCAGACTTTAGTTTTTTGGGCTCCAAAATCACTGCAGATGGTGACTGCAGCCATGAAATTAAAAGACGCTTACTCCTTGGAAGAAAAGTTATGACCAACCTGGATAGTATATTCAAAAGCAGAGACATTACTTTGCCGACTAAGGTCCGTCTAGTCAAGGCTAAAGTTTTTCCTGTGGTCATGTATGGATGTGAGAGTTGGACTGTGAAGAAGGCTGAGCACCAAAGAATTGATGCTTTTGAACTGTGGTGTTGGAGAAGACTCGAGAGTCCCTTGGACTGCAAGGAAATCCAACCAGTCCATCCTGAAGGAGATCAGCCCTGGGATTTCTTTGGAAGGAATGATGCTAAAGCTGAAACTCCAGTACTTTGGCCACCTCATGTGAAGAGTTGACTCATTAGAAAAGACTCTGATGCTGGGAGGTATTGGGGGCAGGAGGAGAAGGGGACGACCGAGGATGAGATGGCTGGATGGCATCACTGACTCGATGGGCGTGAGTCTGAGTGAACTCCGGGAGTTGGTGATGAACAGGGAGGCCTGGCGTGCTGCGATTCATGGAGTCGCAAAGAGTCGGACACGACTGAGCTACTGTACTGAACTGATTTTCTCTTCAGAATGAGTAACATTTTACTGAATCTTCATATGTGAGTTATTATGTATTTTAATCTGGATATTACCATTTTTATAATACAGTAATAAAAGTATTATCAATTTTATGTTATTCTGAAGAGTGTTGGCTTTTCTTTAGTTTTAATAAGTAGTTGACTTAGCGGGATTCAAACTGCAAATCAAATTCTGCCCCTTGGGACGTGGCTCAAATCTCCATTTGGTTTTCATAGTTCTCATTCTACAGCTTGGAGTCTGCCCTGTGCATGTTTTTTTCAGGGCACAGCCAGATATCTTGGCCAACTTATACACAGATTCGGGGCTTTTCCTCTCTGAGTATCTCCATTTTCATATTCTCCCCTTATTTCCCAGCATCTGTGGTTGCCCTGCACTGGCATCTTGTTCTTTTGCTCAGAAACTGTGAGTTTTTATTAGCACTTACATCCTGCATGCATTACGCCGTTTCCTCCTTCTCAGTGTCAGACCTTCTCAATTTTTTGACTACACTTGTCTCACTCTCCAGTGCCCTCGGGCTTTCTCTACTTTTGCCTAAAGTTTATAGCTGTTATTTGTAAAAGTGTTGGTCTGGCAGAAGCTTACTTGGCTATTTCAGAAGACAAAATCTATCTCCTGTTGTTTTAATGGAAAGTATTCAGTGCATAAGTCCTATTTTATGTGAACGCTTATTACTTCTATAACCTATTCTGTGCTGCATCCTTCTGGGGTAAAACTCTTCTTGCCTCATGCCTGTAGTATGAGCCTGGCTTTTATCCTATGTACCACTGGCAGATTATCCTCCCTGGTGCATAGCTGTGGCCGTGTTGTTTCCTAAAGATTCTGCAAGAGAGTGCCTCTGGTCACGGTATATCCTTCCTTAGCAGTGTTCAACATCTCTCCATTTCCTAAAGAATCAAGTCCAAGAGTGCGATGTGATGGATAGGACACCACCTTTTGAGTCAAGTAAGTCTGGCTTTGAGTTCAAGATCTATCACTGACCAGCTTTTTTAACCAAACTTAGGCAAAATATTTACCTGAATATCTAGTTTTAGCGTTTGTTAAACAGAGAGAATAATATCTATCTTAAAGAATCATTATGAGAATTTATATGTATCACAAATTAAATCTCTCTCTTAGTGCTTGGAACATGGGTGGGCTTCCCCGGTGACTCAGCAGTCAAGAAACAGCCTGCAATGCAGGAGATGCAGGAGACGCGAGTCAGAAGATCCTCTAGAGGAGGGCAGGGCAACCCAGTCCAGTATTCTAGCCTGGAGAATCCCATGGACAAGAAGAGCCTGGCAGGCTACAGTCCATAGGGTTGCAAAGAGCCCCATGACTGAAGCGACTTAGCACAAGGTCAGTGCTCAGTGACTAGTAGCTACTTTAAAATAGGGGACATTAAAACACAATTGTTGCTCTGGATTCAAGGTATTTTTTCTTCTTGTTCCAAAGTAATTTCCTATCTATTTTCACATTAAAAAAAAAAATTCATCTACACAATTCAGACCACACTGTTCTCTATAACCCAAATATGTCTCACACTTGCCCAACACAATAGCACTGTTCAAATCATTTTTTCTTTTCTCATATCTGCTTGATGAATTCCTAAATATCCCTCAAGGGCTACCTTACATGTTATATCTACACTGAATTCTCCTATGATATTCCTTCCTTAGAAATCTTTTCAGCATAATTTTGTACCTATCACGGTCTAGGTCATGTTCTAGTACTACACAGGCTTATATTAACTGCCTTATTTGCGAAATTATTAGGTCCTTCAATGCCAGGACTCACTCATGTCCAGTATATTTGCTGGATGAATCAACAAATAGGATGGATGCCGGTAGAAGGATGACTCTGGTAGTAGGATGAAAAGTGAAAGTGAAGTCCCTCAGTCGTGTCTATTTGCTGATAGAAATCATGACTGAGATTATAAATTCTAAAATCTTCGTTGAGTACTATGAGTACTCAACAGCTGAGTACTATGTTTTAGAAGAATTGTATTAAGGAGACATTAATATATATGAGCTCAATAAAAGATTAAGTTCTCTTCATATTTATAAATATTAACATCTCTGGATGATCCAAATTGCCAGCTGAACCTAAACATCCAAATGAAGAACTCTCGTGGATACTTGGACTACAGGGACAGTCTTAAGACACCTCTGGAGTCGGGGAGGCAGAGAATGAAGTACTTGTTCCTTGCAGTTTGATAAATTAATACAGAGCAAATATCTGAGTCATAGTAATGAATGCAGTGAATAATACAGCACAGTTTCTGTGCAAGTTTATATCAGCAATAATACCTGTTCATGGGCCACCAATTCTTCAGAAATTCTCATAGAATGACTCTGGTTCAGTTCAGTTCAGTACAGTCGCTCAGTCGTGTCTGACTCTTTGTGACCCCATGGACTGCAGCACACCAGGCCTCCCTGTCCAACACCAACTCCCGGAGTTTACCTAAACTCATGTTCATTGAGTCAGTGATCACATCCAAGCATCTCATCCTCTGTTGTCCCCTTCTCTCACGCCCTCAATCTTTCCCAAAACCAGGGCCTTTTCAAATGAGTTAGTTCTTCACATCAAGTGGCCAAAGTATTGGAGTTTCAGCTTCAACATCAGTCCTTCCAATGAACACTCAGGACTGATCTCCTTTAGGATGGACTGGTTGGATCTCCTGGCAGTCCAAGGAACTCTCAAGAGTCTTCTCCAACACCACAGTTCAAAAGCATCAATTCTTCAGTGCTCAGCTTTCTTTATAGTCCAACTCTCACACCCATACTTCTACTAGAAAAACCATAGCTTTGACTAGACAGACCATTGTCACCAAAGTAATGGCTCTGCTTTATAATATGCTGTCTAGGTTGGTCATAACTTTCTTTCCAAGGTGTAAGCATCTTTTAATTCCATGGCTGCAGTCACCATCTGCAGTGATTTTGGAGCCCCAAAAAATAAATAAATAAAGTCTGTGACTATTTCCACTATTTCCCCATCTATTTCCCATGAAGTGATGGGACCGGATGTCATGATCTTAGTTTTCTGAATATTAAGCTTTCAGCCAACTTTTTCACTCTCCTCTTTTGCTTTCATTAAGAGGCTCTTTAGTTCTTCTTCACTTTCTGCCATAAGGGTGGTATCATCTGCATATCTGAGGTTATTGATATTTCTCCCAGCAATCTTGATTCCAGTTTGTGCTTCTTCTAGCCCAGCGTTTCTCATGATGTACTCTGCATAGAAGATAAATAAGCAGGGTGACAATACACAACCTTGATGTACTCCTTTTCCTATTTGGAACCAGTCTGTTGTTCTATGTCCAGTTCTAACTGTTGCTTCCTGACCTGCATACAGATTTCTCAAGAGGCAGGTCAGGTGGTCTGGTATTCCCATCTCTTTCAGAATTTTCCAGTTTCTTGTAATCCACACAGTCAAAGGCTTTGGCATAGTCAATAAAGCAGAAATAGATGTTTTTCTGGAAGCTCTTGCTTTTTTGATGATCCAGCAGATGTTGCTAACTTGATCTCTGGTTCCTCTGCCTTTTCTAGAACCAGCTTGAACATTAGGAATTCACAGTTCATGTATTGCTGAAGCCTGGCTTGGAGAATTTTGAGTATTACTTTACTAACATGTGAGATGAGTGCAAATGTGTGGTAGTTTGAGCATTCTTTGGCATTGCCTTTCTTTGGGATTGGAATGAAAACTTACTTTTTCCAGTCCTGTGGCCATTGCTGAGTTTTCCAAATTTGCTGGCATATTGAGTGCAGCACTTTCACAGCATCATCTTCCAGGATTTGAAACAGCTCAACGGGAATTCCATCACCTCCACTATGACTCTGGTAGTAGGATGAAAAGTGAAAGTGAAGTTGCTCAATCATGTCTGACTATTTGCAGCCCCATGGACTGTAGCCTGCCAGGCTCCTCTATCCATGGAATTTTCCAGGCAAGGATACTGGAATGGGTTGCAATTTCCTTCTCCAAGGGATGTTCCCGACCCAGGAATCAAACCCGGGTCTCCCACACTGCAGGCGGACTCTTTACCACCTGAGCCACATAGGATATTAATGATCTTACTTTGGATTATTTGAACAAAGGACCAACTCTTTTTGCATTTCCCTACAAATCACTTTATGTCAATGGTTAGATACTTAAGACTTTCCTGCCAGTACACTTTGCTTTACAAAGTTTTTCTCCAAATAAAACAAGAGCCAACAAATCTGAAATCCTCTTAAATGAATCTAAATTTTGAAAGGAACAAACATACTAAAGTTCCAAAAGACAAAGCTAGAAGAAGGGGAAATGTGGTGGCTAAGAGGAACAATTCACAGGTTATGTTAATGCCTTGAGTCGGGGGAAAAGCAGCTCATGCAAAGAGGTTTTGAGGCAGGTCAAGGTCACAGGCCCACTAAACATGGAATCCAAAATTAAAATGGTTTATATATTATATTTATAAAGCATTCCCTCCGAGTAGTTTGCTGTTAATACATTAATCATCTCCTCGGTCGGGGTCTTTGTGTTAAGGAGCACACCACCCCTATGTTCATAGCACTATTGACAATAGCCAAGACATGGAAACAGCCTAAATATCTATCAACAGATGAATGGATAAAGAAGAAGTGGGTCCATATTTATAATGGAATATTACTTGGCCATAAAATAGAATGACATAATGCCATTTGCAGCAACATGGATGGACTCAGAGATTATCACACTGAATGAAGCCAGAAAAAGACAGTCAAACATCATATGATATAATTTATATGTGGAACTTAATATGCAACACAAATGAACATTTCTACAAAACAAACACATTCATAGATAAAGAGAACAGACTTGTGGTTGGTTGCCAAGGTGGAGGGGTTCGGCGGAGGGAAGAATTGGGAAACAGGGATTAGCCGATGTAAACTATCATGCCTAGAATGGATAAACAGGGGTCTACTGTATACAGAAAACTATGGTCAATATCCTGTGATTAAAACATAATGAAAAAAATATGAAAAAGAAATTGTTTATGTATTTACTGTATTACTGAATTACTTTACAGCAGAAATTAACACAACACTGTAAATCATATCTCAATAAAATTTTTAAAAGTTAAAAATAAAATACAATGCTGGCTTCCTCTTAATGAATTTAAAATTAAAAGGCACTGAATCTAAAGTTTCTATAATTTTTTGAAATACAAAAAACTTCCTCTCGTCCCAAAAGTTTCTGGAAAAGATTTCCACATTAATCATCACATATAAAGAAAATTATATTGCATAAATTAGAACATGAAGACAAAATTATTTTCAATTTTGATTCATTACCTAATGATCAAAGAGATAGCAGAGGTACCTGCACTAGGGTTGGGTGGATTTCCTCAGGTTTGCAAATATTCTCAACTTGCTCCCTGTTAGCAATAATAATATTCTATTCCTGTTAAAAAACAGAAGTTTTCTACCAAATAAATTGTTTTTTTGTACTTCTGGAAACCAGTAGGACTTTTTGAAGATTATGGGTAAAGGGTGTTAACTAATTATGAGATATGTTTCTTCTATTTCTATAAATTCCTAAGCCTCAAATATCTTTGTTGTGAAACAGACAGAATATTTCATTTTCACAGTATGTGCTCTAGAACAAATTTAGTAAGTATAGAAAGCATTCAGTTAAAGCATTCAGTTCTTTGACCTGGTAATTTCACGTCACCTGAGGGAAAGAATCCAAAATTCCTAAGAAGTATTCATGCTTAGAAAATAGAATGCACAGATTTTACAAAGTCCTGTCTTTTTGCGAGATCAGTATCTCTGAAAAACACTACTACTTTGGCGATGAGAGCGTCAGAGAGATGTTAAGATGACAAACTAAAATCTGACACGTGGTTTGGGTAGGGGAACAAGGAATCTGTCCCAGCACATTCCCTGCAGTGAGTTGTACCTTCGAAACTTGCAGTACAAAAAATAATTGCTAGAGAAAAATGAGTGATAATTGTCCGTGTTTCCTATCCCTTTTTTGATGAAAAACTGCCTTTGTGCTAGAACTGGGAATCAGGGTGACATCATTATAAACAAATGGCTGCTACAGAGTTAAGACCTGATTTTAAATTCTGTTTCCACTATTTAATTGTAATGTAGCCTTACATTTCTTAACATCCCTTGGGTTCCTAGACTACTTGTGAGAATTAACTGAGTCAGTGCCTGGTACATATCACTCAAATAATGTTAAATTAATAAGTGATATTTTAAAGTTGGCCTGGCTCATTATAGATGCATACAAATATCAGAGGCCTTTCCCTTTGATGTGACTGACATTGAACAGAAACAAAGGACACAATATCATAGGCCCTCATGGATAGACCCAAGACGATTTCTTCAGATTTTCACTTTTTCTCAGACCCACAAGACACAACTTTTTTTTTTAATATACTGCAATTTTATTTCAATCACACAAATGAAGTTAGCGTGCAGGAAATTTAAACGAAATGCCAAGGTAAAAATAGCAGAGAACCAAAAACTCCAAAAAGGAAGTACACCTAAAGCATGAGAATTCAACATTCACTAGTGTTTCACTTTCAGTTTTGATGGATACTTGATGCTGGCAAGTGAAAGTGAAAGTCGCTCAGTTGTGTCAGACTCTTTCTGACCCCATGGACTACACAATCCATGGAATTCTCCAGGCCAGAATACTGGAGTGGGTAGCCTATCCCTTCTCCAGCAGATCTTCCTTTTTTTTTTTAATATACTGCAATTTTATTTCAATCACACAAATGAAGTTAGCGTGCAGGAAATTTAAACGAAATGCCAAGGTAAAAATAGCAGAGAACCAAAAACTCCAAAAAGGAAGTACACCTAAAGCATGAGAATTCAACATTCACTAGTGTTTCACTTTCAGTTTTGATGGATACTTGATGCTGGCAAGTGAAAGTGAAAGTCGCTCAGTCATGTCAGACTCTTTCTGACCCCATGGACTACACAATCCATGGAATTCTCCAGGCCAGAATACTGGAGTGGGTAGCCTATCCCTTCTCCAGCAGATCTTCCCGGCCCAGGAATCAAACCAAGTCACCTCATTGCAGGCGGATTCTTTACCAATTGAGCTATCAGGGATGCTTGCAAAGTTTGAAACAAACTTTGAGATCATGGTGACTATTCTGAAGAGATTTCAGCACCACCGTGAAGATTTGTATGTTCGGTTGGTTTGCAATTAAGATACAGCTTTTGGATAAGTTATTATCTTAGTATTTATTGAATTGTCTTTATTATTCAAACCACGTAGGTACAACTCACACATATGGCAATTCTGATTTTCCAAAATGCCTAACTTCTACTTTACCCTTATTTTTGGTTTATAGACCTCATGCATGCAAACAACTATTTATCCTGTGAAATATATAGGTGAAATATTATAGACTTCATTTTAAAAAATGAGAAAAGCTGAAGCTGAAAACAGCAAACACAGCTACTTAGTGCTTGCTCTTGTGCCACATGCTAGCTTCAAATTCCTGCTGTTCTAAAAGGATCTAGGCTTATCATAAGGATCCTCAGTTTTATAACCTCCACAGGGGGTGGGACCTAAAAAAACGCATGATTTGCACACAATTTAACATCGGCTATTAATGTAAAACTGTGTGTGCTAAGTGGCTTCAGCCATGTCCAGTTCTTTGCAACGCCATGGATTGTACCCTGCCAGGCTCCTCTGTCCATGAAATTTTCCAGGCAAGAATACTGGAGTGGGGTACCATTTCCTACTCCCAGGGATCTTCCCAACCCAGGGATCGAACCTGCATCTCTTATGTCTCCTGCATTGGCAGATGGGTTCTTTACCACTAGCACCACCTGGGAAGCCCACTATTGGGCGTTCATAAGCTAAGCTGAAGGGTTAAAAACACAGTCTGTTGGCCTGCCTCATATAGAAGACTAAGCTTTTTAGCTTAGTGTGTATGGTCAAGTTAAATTTATTAGTCCCTAATAAAATAACGAGCTCAAAAGCTTGGAGGGTTTTTCGCAGAATAAAAATAAATGAGCATTACCTAGTGAGGCTAAAAGGATATTCTCTCAACTCCTGCTAAAGAAAACCAGCAACACTTTGCCAGAGGGAACAGAAACAAGATTAGAAGCTGTTGCCATAGAGGTAGTGAACTTCAAAATCTTGACACAATAAGTAGGCCATACTTAGGGTGGCTATTTAAAGTAAAAGCCTGTTTTTCCTTTCCCTATAAATCCTGTTTGTGAGTTAGCTGTAAAACAGTGGTTCTCAGATTTGGCTGCATACTCAAATCACCTGGGGAGCTTTAAGAACATAGGCCTGAATCCTACTCTTAGAGACTCTGGTTTAATCCACCTGGGATGCCACTGGGCATGGAGACTTTCTAAAGCTGTTCAAGTAATTCTCATGTGTAGCCAAGGTTGGAAAAAAAAAAAAAAATCACTGCTCTAAGGCACGTTCTGTGGAAATACGCTGGTAGAATTCCAGGCAAATAGGGCACTAATATTTACAGTGTCTATCCTACAGTTTAGGAATCATATCAAGTGACTTTACAGAGTGTAAAATGCTCTGTGGCTTAAGTGTCTTAGACAAAATGTGATTTATTGGCTCTGGTAACTAAAATGTCTAGAGGATACGGCAGAGCTGAATTCGAAATCTTAAATCATTAAGTGATCAATGTCTCACTTCTCTCCCATCTTGGTTTCAGTTTTTCTAGTTGGCTTCCTTCTAAAATAAGGTGTCCCTTCAGAGTCAGAAGATAAATCAGCAACTCTCAACCCTGCATTCTTCTCACATTTGAATTGATAAGAGGAGAGTAAGGGTTTCTTTCTCAGACTCTGAGCAGAAGTCTCATTTGCTCTGAGTGGATCAGAGACTGTTCAAGATCCCAGAAGCTGTAATTCACAGCCAGGCTGTCTGTTTATAGGGCTCACACACTTTTTTTTTTTTTAACTATACATCACTGTCTCAAGAAAAAATGAGCAACAATTTGATTAGGAGAAAATCTCTCTCTCCAAATGAAGACTTTTTGAGAAACAAAGAGATTCCCTAAATAACACTCTGCTTATATATTTGAAAACATCTCCTAACTCTTGCTGGAGACAATTTCCTCTCTGCTGTGCTAAGTCACTTAAGTCATGTCCAACTCTCTGTGACCCTGTGGACCTTAGCCTGCAAGGCTCCTCCTTCCTCTTCTCGCTGGTGTGCAAATCCCTGTCCTTCCTCTTCTTGTTCCAGAGTCAGTTCTGTCCAAAAACCGGCCAGGACTTTGTCCTCAGCTGAGAACCTCAGGGACAAAAATAACAACCTGTACATTCATTAGTTCTAAAGTCATAATTTTCACATTTGTGTTTGGTAATGCCTGTACTCGTTTCCTGTGGCTGCCATAAAAAAAAAAGAAAAAGAAAAAGAAAAAACAAAATGCCACCAACAATGGAAAAGGATTCTCTCACAGCTCTGGAAGTCAGAAATCTGAAATCAAGGTATGGGCAGGGCCATGCTCCATCTAGAGACTCCAGGAAAGAATTCTTTCCTGCCTCTTTCCTCTCTGGGGGGCTCCAGGTTTCCTTGGCTTCGAGAAGCATAACCCTAATCTCAGACTTCATCTTCACATAGTCTTCTCCTCCACCTCTTATCTTCAAGCTCCTATAAGCACAGCTACCCTTGGGTTTAGAGTATACCCAAATAATCTACAATGGCCTCAACTTGAAATACCTTGATTACATCCACAAAGACCCTTACTCACAAGTTCTGGAGACACTGATGTATTTGGGGGTCCACCATTTAACCCACCACAATGCTCACTACCCTTCAGCTTCTGGCAATTTTATCCTGGGAAGTAAAACACGCTTTATGTTTTCACTTGAGAACTGTTCTTTGGCTTGTCACATGCATGAGGGTACTGTAAGGGAAGGAGCAGAATGGACATCTCATCCATAGAGAAAGGGGACACACTCAGCAATGAGGACAGGAAGATCCCCAGGGATATATGACTTATCAGGAGAAGAGTGAAATTCCTCAAGGCTCAATATGCATCACTGAACCAAAAAAAAAAAAATGCAAGTATAAAAGGAAATATAAATGAAGAGACATAATTCTTTAGATCTTTATGTTGTAGAGGATAATGACTGTGTAATAATTATTAAAGAAAATTTGAGGATGCAAATAAAAACAAGAATGAAATTGTATTAAAACTCTAAGTCACAGAAACTCAACCCANACCAAAAAAAAAAAAATGCAAGTATAAAAGGAAATATAAATGAAGAGACATAATTCTTTAGATCTTTATGTTGTAGAGGATAATGACTGTGTAATAATTATTAAAGAAAATTTGAGGATGCAAATAAAAACAAGAATGAAATTGTATTAAAACTCTAAGTCACAGAAACTCAACCCAAGCTGGTTTAAGAGAAAAAGAGGGAAGGTAAGGAAGGTATTAGGGAATCTCGCTGGTGGCTCAGATGGTAAACTTCCTGCCAATACAGGAGATAAGGGTTCGACTGATGGGTGAGGAAGATTCTCTGGAGAAGGAAATGGCAACCCACTCCGGTATTCTTGCCTGGAGAATCCCATGGACCGAGGAGCCTAACAGGCTACAGTCCACGGGGTCGCAAGAGAGTCAGACACGACTGACTGACACTGACTAGTACTAGGGAGGGTTCTGACTCATGAACAAGAAAATCTAAAGAGGCGGTGCCGTCTTCAGGGTCAGCAGAACCCAATGACACAAGCGACGCGAAGCCATCAGCAACGTGCTCTTGTCGTCTCTTCATTGGTACTCTCATCGGTTTTCTTCTGTGGTATTGCTTCACTCTTAGACATGCTCCCCAATACGGTAGGAGAGTTGGCACTCGACCTCTGCAAGTTCTCTCAGTCTTCGTTAGATTCAACCACAGACAGAGACACTCTCTTCTGAGGTCCAGCCCAGTTCCCCAACATGGACTCTTAATTGCTTCTACTTGAAATAAGGCTTTTCCCTTTTACAAATCACTGTGTTTAAGGGGTTGAAGTACTGTGATCAGTCCATTTAACATCACCAGGAAAGTCAGTTCCCCCCCCAAAAAAAGTGGTAATCTTGCTATCAGAAGCAGGAGGAAGGGGTGTCAAACAGGTAAATATAAATACTTGGTTACATGCTTTTAAGAAGAGAAAACCTCCCTGGACTCTTAAGTAGAGACATCTGTCTAAGGGATCAATAGAAGTAATTAGCGAGCTTACTTACCGATAGCCAATTCCAGATGTTGAAGGAAACAGAAAAAGGCATTTTGCTTAAATGATGATCCCTGTAAGGTCAATAGTGTAAGACTGCATGATTTGTCCAATGTAGAAGAGCAAAAGTGTGAAAAAGAACCCTGGAATAAGATTTAGGTGATCTGAGACTTCTACCTGGCTCTGCCACTTACCGGCAGTTAATATAATTTCTTTGTGGCTTCAAGACTCTAAGGGTTACACAAATCAGAGAAGACAAAAATAAAGCAAGCTCATTCCAATGCTTAAATACCAATTTTCTTATGAGATGGAAGAATGATTTGAAGTGAAAGGAATACAGGTAACAAAAGGTTTTTCTCATAGGCACAGCATTACTTTTCAAAAATCCCAACTGTGAGGAAGTCTTACAAATGATAGCCAGAATATTATTTATTTTATGCACTTTTCCAGAGGC
This sequence comes from Oreotragus oreotragus, assembly GCA_006410675.1. NCBI lineage: Eukaryota > Metazoa > Chordata > Mammalia > Artiodactyla > Bovidae > Oreotragus > Oreotragus oreotragus. The sequence continues at coordinate 89,321 of SJYX01015261.1, read as the reverse complement.
AGGGAACAGAGCTGCACTTTTTAAGGAGATACCTTTTTTTCTCCCAAGATACTGTTCTCAAGGAGCTTGATTCCATTAGTGACATGTGTCTGTCTTGAATCAGCTATACAGATCTTCAAATAAGAGGTTTGAATTCTGAAAAGATCACTTGAGCAAATGGTTGTAAGTTATTTAAATAAAAGGTGAAATCCATCATTGCATTTCCTCACTAGTTCTTTCATATAGATTAAGTGGCTCATTTGTATGGCTTCATTTCTTAAAATTTTCCATTTTAACTTAATTTCCAAAAGCCAGTTTTTCTATATTTATTTTGTCCTAAACTAAGAATTAAATCACTAAGATGCATCATGCACATATTAAAAATATTAAGTAAGAAGAAAAGCCATTTCCTTGAGCCTCCTCTGTAATACTGATCTGTGTTTGCCTCCTCCATCTTCCTGACACTGAAGTTTCCCTCATTCCACTAAGGCACTAAATACAATCATCAAAGTGTCTAAACATAAATCGCAAAGTCATAGCTGGGCATAATTTCTTTCTTTCCCTGGGACACATCTTCTCCTAAAAATCTAAGTTTTAAACTACACAGGCAGCAGTTCGATGACAGATTTGACACCATGTCAGTTTCAGGGGTTTCCCTCACTGCCACAGCAGTGGGGCTGGGTACCTGGACCAGATTCTGCTCTTCACTAAGGCTATGACCCTAGTGACCAGGGAGGAAAAATGCTACTTCTCAGGATTCAGGAAGGTGGAATCGTAAATTATAGGCCTTTGCTTTATTTTGTATCTGGAGAGTGGCAGCTGTTCANCATGTCAGTTTCAGGGGTTTCCCTCACTGCCACAGCAGTGGGGCTGGGTACCTGGACCAGATTCTGCTCTTCACTAAGGCTATGACCCTAGTGACCAGGGAGGAAAAATGCTACTTCTCAGGATTCAGGAAGGTGGAATCGTAAATTATAGGCCTTTGCTTTATTTTGTATCTGGAGAGTGGCAGCTGTTCAAAATGAAAGCAAAGAGGAAATCATCTGGTTCATTTCAGAGTACCAAACAGTTGGGTGGGAACCAGTGATACATCAAAAGTATTTTCAGAATTCTATAGTTTATCTGACTTTGCTTTCAACGTTTTTACAATTTGAAGTTATAACAAAAGGAGAAAAATCATTTTCATTGAGCACCTATGTTGTGCTGCAGATACTTTATGTATTGTGATCTCAGAAAAACTTAGAAGTATTATCTACATTTTAAAAAGGAGGGCAGGTTAATTAACTTGGCTAAGGTTAGACAGTTAGAAACCATCAAGGATCAGATTCAAAGTGTGTCTCATTCTAAAGCCCCTACTCTTTTTACATTGTCTTCATTAAAATGTATACATAACCAGATTTACTTTGTATTACTACTTGAAAATAGAAAAAAAATATTTTGTTCTTTTTGCATAACTATCTGCGTGTGCATGTGCTCAACTGTGTCCGATTCTTTCCAACCCCATGGACTGTAGCCCACCAGGCTCCTCCTATCCATGGAATTTTCCAGGCAAGATGCTGGAGTGGGTTACCATTCCCTACTCCAGGGAATCTTCCCAACCCAGGGATTGAACCCCCACCTCATGTCTCCTGCACTGGCAGGCAGGTTCTTTACCACCAGCCCTACCTGGGAAGCCTAACTATCTAAAGAAGAAATAATTGCGAGGATTAACTAAGCAGGAATATAGAAAGTAGACTAAAAGTAGGGGTGACGGGCCACATTCCAAAAGTCCCATTCAAAAAGCTCTTTTCCAAGTTTGCGGGAGTTCGTCGTGATCAGCTTTGAATTGATGAAATTCTGACACTTCTGAGAAAATATGCAGTAAATGAATCACGGGGNAAAGTCCCATTCAAAAAGCTCTTTTCCAAGTTTGCGGGAGTTCATCGTGATCAGCTTTGAATTGATGAAATTCTGACACTTCTGAGAAAATATGCAGTAAATGAATCACGGGGTGATCATATCAAGAGGCAGGTCCTAGGTCACCTAAGCTGTTATCATCAGCTTTCTAAAATGGAGATCCATGGGTCCAAGATGCAACATTTACATATACACATATATAAATCCATATATTTAGCACACATTTAAAGATGAGTCAGACATCCTGGAAACACATTCTGTGAAGTGATTCATACTTCATTGAATGATTCCTATACGTAAACAGTAGTCTAAAAGAGGAATTCCTAAATATCAAGAAAACTGACAGGCCCCTTCTTATTCTATGAAATGCCTTACTTCACAAAGCATTCTAGATTATGTCGAAGTACATGGCCAGGCGGATTTTTTTTCCTTCATTTAAGAGGTTCATAGCCACTACATACAGAATACCATGTTACACAACAATTTCCACTTATATTAGAAATGTATAACCAGCTCAAATAGTGATATGAATTTCCTTCTCAAAATAAGTTATGTCTAACTTAATTATAAGAAAACATTCAGAAATTATAAGCAGTAATAGGGCAAACCAAGGAAGATAACGTGTAAATAGCTAAAATTTGAAAATCACTGTATCAGGGAGAAAACATGAGCTTTGGAATAAAAGTATGAGCTAAGTCCAGGTCCTAGTTGTACTTTAGCAAGTCACTTAATCACTTAGCTTCTGTTTTGTCTCACTCTATATAAGAATGCTCTTGCCAAAGGACTGTAGTAAGGATGAGATGAGATAATGTCTATAAAGGTGTCAACAGATGTTGGTTTCCATCCATCACTTTTCTTTATTCAACGCAAGTCCAAATCCTCAATCATTCAGGCTAGCACTCTAGGTTGTGGAAACTAAAAATCCCAGGTACTTGTGGGTAATACATTCGATAGGATGCCCCATCAGGACTCTTAGATATTTCTGCTTTAGGGTTCTATGATTCTCATCTTGCCTATATTATACTCCACTCACTGCCTCAGTACCCTTACAGTGCCTTTCCCCGGGGACATGTGTGTATATATACCCACACACACACTCATGCTCACACATACATTCACACATTTACATTCATGTCACATGTGTACTTGGAGAAGGCAATGGCAACTCACTCCAGTATTCTTGCCTGGAGAATCCCATGGGCAGAGGAGCCTGGTGGGCTGCCATCCACGGGGTCACAGAGTCGGACACGACTGAAGCAGCAGCAGCAGCATCAGCACGTGTGCACGGGAGAAGAAAATGGCAACCCACTCCAGTATTCTTGCCTGGGAAATCTCATGGACAGAGGAGCCTGGCAGACTACAGTCTATGAGGCCGCAAGGGTCGAATATGACTTAGAGACTAAACCCACCACATGTGCACACTCACATACATTTTAAACACTTGTGCCCACACATAATTGCACACATACACACATGCAGAAGAAAATGACTGTAGCCTCACAAACCAACTCACCATTTATTTCCTTTCTAAAGTATCTTGTTCACTTTATACCTTTGCCCATAATTCCCTTACTTTAATAGTCTCTGTTCTTTAAGGTCTCTTCTCTATTAAGCCTTTCGTGATAACTCAACCAGATGTGACCTTCTTAACTTCAAAAGTGTTTTTTTCTTCATCTTTCCTAAGGTTACAGCCATGTTCTACCTTATGATATAATTCCTCTTGTTATTTGACTGGATATCAGGTCGTACAGTCTTTGAAAGCTATAATCATGCCTTATTTATATTTTATCCTTCACAGTGATGGCCTTCATTATCTTGAAGAACTGTAATCTTAGTTAATTTTCCTGAAATAGGCCCTTTCAGGTTCCCAGGAACCAAGACGTATTTAGAATACAAATAACTTGAGGATGGATATTTTAATGATATACAGCTAATTTTACCTCAATGCACTATATTCAATCTAGGAAAGATACAGGATCTAACTAGTTCTCTTCTATGTCTAGTATAAGATTTTCATTTGTAATCCAACTAAATAGAGGTTATAGGTTTGCGGTCCTAAACTCAGGATTCCTCAAAAGTGGGCTATGGGCCTTTGAGTATTATAGACTTCTTTCCAAAACTTTCAATGGGATTCCTATATTCATGCTCCATTCTCTAGTATTAAATCATTCAACTTTCAGGCATAAATGCAGTTGACTTGCATATATTTATAAGGGAGAACAGTATGAAAGTGTTATTTCCATATGGATATTATTGTGAGGATACACCACATACCTCTTATTCCATCCTGTGGGGTTATAAAGACTGTATGCGTTCTGCACACAGGCAGGCTCCAAATAAGAGTGGTGTGACTAAACTGAGCATGCTCAGGCCATTTTCCAAACTGGCCCATCAAATAAGTCACTCTTCATGAAGATGGTGGGGCTAAGTGACAAGAAAGAGAGACATGAGAGAGAGATTTCTCCCATCCTTTTCCCTGAGGAGGAATGAAATGGAATTTTTTTTCCATTTGTGAAAACCTGAAGAATGGGAAATGAGTACTTTTCTCCTAATTTATTGAGTCTAAAAAGTAAGTCCCAGAGATATAATAATTCTGAGAGGAGTGAGCATCAGAAGTCAATCAGAATAGTCCTCCACAAACTAATTTCCTCAGACACTGATAGACAGTTTATCTTTTATGTCTAGAGGCTCTGAAATGATTTCTCAGACTCCACTAGTTCCCAAATTCATAGTCTATCCTATTTCCTATCTCAAATGATGCCCCTAAATTAGTGTATCAAAATTTTTTAGAATTTATTTTGGCTCACAGCAAGAAATACCTTGCCCATGTGCACAGGAGAAATACTGTCTTCTGTTTACAATGAAGAAAAGTACCTTGGAGTGTAAGAAAAGCTATGCCTACTTGAGATCATTGATTGAACACAAGTGTCTTATTCGTTTCCTTTAGCTGCTTTGCTTATGGTTTAAAAATGGCAAACATCAAAACCTTTTACAACATTAAGATATTGCAACAAAATTATATACTATCCAGAAATCCATTTTAGTCCAAAGGAAAGGTTAAGCCAAATTATAGAGACACAGCGCACATCGCCACATTCATTTTAAGTACATGAAACCTATTGACTCAATAAATGTCAATTCAGAAGCTGTATTTCTTGGATACTTGCCATATCTAAGAGACAGTTATGCCAATTAGTTATTGAATATATTTAGAGTCTAGGTTCTATGCTGATGTGCACTGCATACTGGGTCTCAGAAAGCAGTCAAGTACAGAAGGACTGTCAGGCTCAGGATGTCAATCCAACCCATGCTGATGGGAAGTTGCAGGCATGACTACAACCAGCACAGGAAGAGGTGACATGTAGGCACCATGACTCTGTGTATAGAGTCTGAGGTGTCAGGTCAGAGTGCAGAGCGGGGTTAGAGCAGGGTGGATAAGCCAATATTGTGTTCAGAAATACATACAGGCAAATGTAGGCTCTTTACACATAGATAGAGGTCAGGATGGGGTGTAGGAGGAGTTCCATAGTCAAACTGAGTAACCAGGGAACAGAATCTGGGCACTGATACCGAAGGGCCACATCAAGACTGTCCTTTACTATAGAGGGAAACATCTTAACGTGCTGGGACATTTTCTCAGCTGTGTGTGAAACCATGGTTACTGGTAGGATTCTTCAGACCAAAAAAATGGTTAATTATTACAAACTGTCAGAAATCTCATTATGTCAATATCCTACAGTCTTCCCACTAAGACCAAATTCATCCTCATTCAAGGTAACAATTCCCATTATACTTCTCTGGTCCTCAGTTATCTGGAAAGGGAAGGTTGTTATCTCCTCTGTACTACAGATGAGAAAGCAATGTAGAGAATGATGCCCATGGGCATGAGTTCAATTTTTTTATTCACCCTCTTTTACTTTTCCCACCAGCCCTGAAAGCTTAGTTCCCACTGGCAAACAGAGCAGAGAAATTACATAGTTACCTGGATAATTTAGACCAGGAGAAGAAAAAGCGATTGTTATGATGTGTATGAGCTCTTTCACATTTTCCTGAACATGAAATAATTTTACTCTCTACTTTTTTCTCATTCTCAGTGATCTCAGACAGACACATACATCTCTCTTTATGGAAAATGATTAACATAGACTCAACTAGGGAGAAATCAAATTATACAGTTAATAAAAACTAAAGCTTCAATTCATGGCTAAATGACAATACAGCACCAGGAAAAATTAATTACTGCATTTTAGAGTGAAAGGAGTCAGATATGTCAGGTTTGAATTTAGCCTTAGCATCTTACAGTAAATTTTAGTTCTTTGGTGACTGAATTTTTTTAAAGTACAAAGTTACTGAAAACCATGTAGGTTTCCATGTTGGGGAACCAGAATGCTTCTCCATGTCATTTTGTGCATCCTAAGACATTTCAGTCGCGTCTGACTCTGCAACCCTATGGACTGCAATCCACCAGGCACCTCTGTCCATGGGATTCTCCAGGCAAGAATACTGGAGAGGATTGCCATGCCCGCCCCGCCCAGGGGACCTTCCTGATCCAGGAATGCACCCTTGGGTCTTAGGGCTCTTGCACTGGCAGGTAGGTTCTTACCACTAGCGCCACCTGGGAAGCCCTGGCATGCCACTGTGCTGTTTCCCACACTCTGCAAGGACAGAAGCTCCTGTCTTTGGGATCTCGTGCTATGTGTCTCTTCATTTGGCTGTTGGAAAACTGCTGTCAGGCAAGGGGTTTGCTCCATTCTGACCTATTGTAACTGATCGAAAATCTATTTCATCACACAAGCCATCTAAAGAATTTCCTTTCTCAGACTTCAATTCACGATTTCTGGGAGAATTGTGGGAAAATAAAAGAGAACCTTGGACTCTAGAAACCTTAAGCCTTCTGTTTCTTAATGACCCTGGAAGCTAGAGAGTGTGGAGTCACTCGTCACTGCTGTCGCTGGCTCCAGCACCATGAAGACTACCAAGATAACTGGAGCAAAGCTGCCATGTGACCCCGGAACTGCACTGTCAGGCAAGAAGCCAAGGTCATCCAGTCTGCTTCAGACTTTCCTGGAGAAATTACAAGAAACCTAAGGGAAAACAGGAAATGTGGGGCCCAGAGAGACAAGATGGCAGAGAAGGACCTTGAGCTCACCTGTGCCCACAAAAACACCAAAATCACAAGTAACTGCTGAACAACCGTCAATGAAAAAGATATTCTACATCCAAAGACACAAATAAGAAACCACGAGACAGTAGGAGAGGGAGTGCACTCACGATTTAATCAAATTCCATACCACCCAGGTGGACAACCCAAACTGGAGAACAATTATTGGCAGAAGTTCTCCCTCAAGAGTGAGAGTTCTGAGCCCCAGGTCAAAGTCCCTAGCCTAGGGGTCTGACTTTGGGAGGAGAAGCCTCCAGAGCAACTAGCTTGGGAGGCAATCGGGGCTTGAGTGCAAGAGCTACACAAGACTGGGGAAAAAGAGAGTCTGCTCTTGGAAAGTGCACACAAGGTCTCACGTGCACTGACCCAGGGAACAAGCAGCGACTTCATAGGAGCCTGGGCCAGACCTACCTGCTGGTCTCGGAGGGTCTTCTGGGGAGACTGGAGATAGCTGTAGCTCACCCTGGGGACGTGGACACTGGTGGTGGTGTAGATATTGGCGAGTGTCATCTATATAAACTCTCATTGAAGGCAGACATCTTACCTGGGTCATAAGCACCAACACCTTGCCTCACCCAACAGGCCACAGGCTTCAGTGCTGGTAAGCCTCAGGCAAAAAACCCAAAAGGGCAGGAATACAGCCTCCTATCCCCACCCTCAATCAACAAACAAGCTGCCTAAAGACTTCCTGAACATACAGCCACCTCTAGACGTGCCTCTTAACATAGGTCTGGCCACTGGAGGGCCAAGACCCAGGTCCACTTACCAAAGGGCAGGCACCGGCCCCTCTCACCAAGAAATTGGCATAAGCCTGTTAGACTAGCCTTACTCACCAGGAGGGAGCAGAAACCAGAGGCCGGAAAGCTAAAATCTTACAGCCTACAGAACTCAGTTTGTAAATGCAAGTCAAAAGCTACCCAGGTCCAGGCTCTTAAGTAACAAGAGGACACTGTACTGCTGGGACTCACAGAATCCCCTAAGAGGGTCACTTGTCCAAGGTGGAGAAATGTAACTAACCTACCACAAAAAGAAAATACAAATAAAAATGTAAAGAAAATGAGACGGCAAAGGAGTATGATCCAGACAAAGGAACAAGATGAAACCTTGGAAGAACGTCCATAAGGAACTTCCATAAGCCTCTTCAGGACAAAAGGGACAGCTACAATATATTTAAAGTTATGAAAGAAATAAACCTACAACTAAGAAAGAAAAATGGAACTGAAGAAATCAAGCTCCCTGACTTCAGGCTATACTATAAAACGACAGTAATCAAGACAGTATGTTATTGACATTAAAAACAGAAATATAAATATATAGCACAGGACAGAAAACACAGAGGTTAACCCAGGCACCTATAGCCACCTAATCTATGACAATGGAGGCAAGAACATACAATGGAGAAAAGACAGTCTTTTCAATAAGTGGTGCTAGAAAATATGGATAGCTATATGTAAAGACTAGTGCATTTTCTTGGCAAAACTCTATTAGTCTTTGCCCTTTATTCCGCATTCCAAGGCCAAATTTGCCTGTTACTCCAAATTTGCCTGTTTCTTGACTTCCTACTTTAGCATTCCAGTCCCCTATAATGAAAAGGACATCTTTTTTGGGTATTAGTTCTAAAAGGTCTTGTAGGTCTTCATAAAACCATTCAACTTCAGCTTCTTCAGCGTTACTGGTTGGAGCATGGACTTGGATAACTGTGATATTGAATGGTTTGCCTTGGAGACAAACAGAGATCATTCTGTCGTTTTTGAGATTGCATCCAAGTACTGCATTTCAGACTCTTTTGTTGACCATGATGGCTACTCCATTTCTTCTGAGGGAGTCCTGCCCGCAGTAGATATAATGGTCATCTGAGTTAAATTCACCCATTCCAGTCCATTTTAGTTCGCTGATTCCTAGAATGTCGACGTTCACCCTTGCCATCTCTTGTTTGACCACTTCCAATTTGCCNGCTAAAGCTGAAACTCCAGTACTTTGGCCACCTCATGCGAAGAGTTGACTCATTGGAAAAGACTCTGATGCTGGGAGGGATTGGGGGCAGGAGGAGAAGGGGACGACAGAGGATGAGATGGCTGGATAGCATCACGGACTCGATGGACGTGAGTCTGGGTGAACTCCGGGAGATGGTGATGGACAGGGAGGCCTGGTGTGCTGCGATTCCTGGGGTCTCAAAGAATTGGACATGACTGAGCAACCGAAATTAACTGAACTGAAAAGATACAGAGAACAGAAGATGGTGTTGTTCAAGTGACAAAGGCAGTAACTAAAGAGATCATGGATAATACCTTCCAAGTACTGATTAAAAACAAATATAAACAGATTTAAATAGGTTAACAAATTCTCAATAAAGTAAGAAACTTGAACTGCAGAAAACAGAAGACGAGAAAATCTTAAAAACTGGTTGAAAATAAAAAGATTTAAAAAGCAACATTTAGACTGACATAGAATTTCTCACCAGAATAAAATGAAATCACAAGAGATGTGTAAAAAGATTATTAGACAGAAACCTCAATCAAATAGCATTTGGAGACCAGAAGGAGGATCTCTCATGCTGTGATAGTAGCAGAGCCCAACAGGAAGAAGAAGGACTCCTATTCTTACCTAGCAGGGACTCTGTTTCTACAGCCCTCCCACCTTCCTTTTCTCTTTTATGAAATTATCCCTTTGCTGTATGGGGACTTGCATGTGACTCACCATGGTTGTAGACCATGAATTGTAATTCTTTACTGATCCTGAATAAATTCATGTTTGCTGGATAAATATCTGACAGTCTGTTTATTTCAGGTCAACAGATGGAATAATAACTGCAACATGTTAAAAATATGTGGAATTTTATATTTATTAAAAATACATTCCAATAGTGAAAGTGAAATAACGAAGATAAACCAAGACTGGTTATTTGGCATCTGTAGAACTTTACTAAATAAAATGCTAAAGGAGGTAATTCAAATGGGAGGAAAATAACCTTCACCTTTTAAGCAAAAATTGTCCTCTGAGTAACTTAACACAAAAAGAAAATTAAGTTGCACAATTTTGTGAAAGTTGGTTCACTTATAAATGAAGCTAAATTTTTCATATTGAGAGGAAGATACAGGCTGTGATTAACATTAGAATTAAATCTTAAAAATTTATTTAATTTCTTGAGTTACTAGTAAAAGATAGGAAGTGTAATTTCCAAAGTAAAAAACGGAAATAATAGAAAGAAAAAAGAATGGATGAAGAGACAATCAATTTAATCAAGCTGCTGCTGCTAAGTCGCTTCAGTCGGTCCGACTCTGTCCGACCCCATAGACGGCAGCCCACAAGGCGCTGCTGTCCCTAGGATTCTCCAGGCAAGAACACTGGAGTGGGTTGCCATTTCCATCTCCTTAATCAAGCTGGATAGCTATAACTTGAAAGTGAAAGTGAAGTCGCTCAGTCTTGTCTGACTCTTTGTGACTCCATGGACCATAGCCTACCAGGCTCCGCAGTCCATGGGATTTCCCAGCAAGAATACTGCATTGGGCTGCAATTTATATACACACATAGTTTAATGTTTACAAGCAGATAAATTCTTCCATGAGTCATCCAAAGACAACAAACATACTTGAAGGTAGAGGAACAATAGATATATCCTATCTATAATTAATATATTTGAAGTACAGAAAAACAGAAGTTCAAAAATAAGGGGAAGAAGGTGTAACATGGGAATGCCAGCCAAAGGAAAAAAATAGTCTTTGAATGCAAAATAATTATTGGATATAATGAAGACATTTTATAAAGAACATAATACAGTTTCAAAACACATACTTGTAAAAGTTTTCTTATTAAAATGAGATCATAGTCATAATAGAATATTTTAACACAGTTTCTCAGTCATTTATACAAGAAGGCGAAAATAACATTAGAAGATATAGGAAAGTTTGAACTACCTTAAATGAACTTGAGCAAATGGACATACATAAAACCCCACTGCTAACTTACTGCAGAATGGACCTTCAGTAAGAAAAAGCCCAGAGTGGTTCTGCTTCTAATAATGGTGATGCAGGACCATATCCTCCCACAGATAACAACCATATGATGCACAAAATATAATAAGCAACTCTTTGAAGCCACCAAAGACTGATTACAAGGAGATAGAAACTGAAGGGGAGTTAAACTGAAAGAAGGAGAAATGCACAGGATGAGGTTTGCTCGAATATTGTTTTTGACCTGTTTCTTTTGATACGAGCACCTCTCCTGGTGAAAGTCTCTCAGTCATGTCCGACTGTTTTACTGGAGTGGGTAGCCTTTCCCTTCTCCAGGAGATCTTCCCAACCTAGGGATTGATCTCAAGTCTCCCTCATGGCAGGCAAATTCTTTACCATCTGAACATTACTTTGCTGACAAAGGTCCATCTAGTCAAAGATATGGTTTTTCCAGTAGTCACGTATGAATGTGAGAGTTGGACCATAAAGAAAGCTGAATGCCAAAGAATTGGTGCTTTTGAACTGTGGTGTTGGAGAAGACTCTTGAGAGGCCCTTGGACTGCAAGGAGATCAAACCAGTCCATCCTAAAGGAAATCAGTTATGAATATTCATTGGAAGGACTGATGCTGATGCTGAAACTCCAATACTTTGGCCACCTGATACAAATAACTGACTCATTTGAAAAGATCCTGATGCTGGGAAAGATTGAAGGCAGGAGGAGAAGGGGATGACAGAGGATTAGATGGTTGGATGTTATCACTGACTCAATGGAGATGAGTTTGAGTAAACTCCGGGAGTTAGTGATGGACAGGGAGGCCTGGTGTGCTGCAGTCCATTAGATCACAGAGAATCGGACACAACTGCATGACTGAACTGAACTGAACCTCTTCAGGTGTGTTCTTTCACTGAGCTTCTAATCACAGATTCTTCCCTCTTAATACAAGGATGAAGTCAGTACCTAAGGGCAAATGAATTATCTTCCCAGAAATTTGCATCTTTAGCAAAGGCACACAAGGCTGGAAGGGAATGAGAACTCCATTTTAGCACTTATAGGAGAAATTCACAGGTTTTGTGGCTGGTGCCTAATTTTTCCCTGGCTTCTGTCCTTCTCCTTACTCGATCATTCATCATGTCATTCAGTTCTGTAAGCCTAATCAGTATATTTCCAAAAGTCTTTTTTTTTTTTTGCTTCAGTTAGTTAGAGTTGGTTTCAACTGCTTGCAAAAAAAAAAAAAAAGAATATCTTAATAAAAACAGGTGAGATACAAAGAGTAGATTTCACATGTTGTTTTAATGGAAAATACGAGTAATAAATAGTTTTATTAGTAAAGACAACTAAACTTTCTTTCTGATGGAATGCAAAAGCAATCCAAAAAGGAAAACTACACTAAAAAAGACAGTGCTAATTAGGGCTCAAAATAATTCACTGACAGTTCCAGATTTTGTTAGAAAACAGAAACCTATTTCAGTAGCTTAAAAAAAAAAAAAGGTGCTTTATAAAACAGAAAGAAAGAAAAAAAATATGAAGAATGGGCAGAGAATGGAAAGAAAACTTCAAAATTGAAAAGCTAGAATTAAACTGTATATCCATGAGATAATATAAACATTTAAGCAGTCAAAACAAATGAAGCTGACATTCACTTAGAATTGTAAAAGTTGAAATTGCTATTTCAGAATATAGGAGTAATAATATATTACAAATGTGTGAAGCCCTCCAACATGGTGTATAAGAAGACCTGGCCATTAAAATAATAAAAAATAAGATGATAGCAGTCTAAAACCTGAATATAATCCAAGAATGTTGGCATCCTTGAGGAAGCAATGAGGGAAATTAAAGCAGATAAGTTAATAAAACTGAATATTAGAAAAACATACATGATTTTGGAAAAAAAGCAAGTATGTTGATTAAAACTCACTAATTATGCTCAATAAAGTTTTAAAAGTTACTATACCTACAGATATTTTGCAAAATTTAAATTTCCAAAGAAAAAGTGTTATAATTNCTGAATATTAGAAAAACATACATGATTTTGGAAAAAAAGCAAGTATGTTGATTAAAACTCACTAAGTATGCTCAATAAAGTTTTAAAAGTTACTATACCTACAGATATTTTGCAAAATTTAAATTTCCAAAGAAAAAGTGTTATAATTAAGATGCAAAAAAAATGGCAATTTAAGCCTAAAAATGTTACAGTGACACAGACTCTTTTCTGCAGAACAATGAATATTAGAATATATTATAGCAATTATTTATAGATATTTGAAGACAAATTTGTACACTTTTATGAAAGTACATAGAATATCATTCTCAGTTTCAATGTTAGTGTGTATGTGAAACCAACATATTGTTATTCTCAGATAATCAAAGACTTAGAATATTTACTCATCCATCATCTTGAATATTAGCTTAAAGTTAACGTGGAGATTTCTGAGATATCTCCATATATAGTACTTTGGAAATAATTCATATTCCAAGTTATATACAGCACATTTTGACTTGAAAATAATGCAAATGAATTATAATATTTAATAGTATGGTATAAAGTATGCCTAGTGTGATAATTTCCTTGGGGAAATTTTTTAAACTATTAAATGATTAATTTAAAATAAAACTACGCATAAAGAAGTAATGTGAGATAGAGTAACAAAGGGATAAAATGTTCAAGTTTTCTTGTTTTATGTAAGAGCTTAATTTTGGTTTTGGCTTTGCTAATCAGAAAGTTATATGTTATTAAATGTATCTTTTATCAGGCGCCCTTAGAGGTGGGAGATGGGCTCTGAGCAATGGCAGGGTTAATGGCTATATACACAAATAGAGTCCTTCTTTTATTGAGCTGGAGCAGTGAAAGGTGGCTGCATGGAGCTAGGGTGGCAAGAGGAGATACTCACATCCAAGGTCAGGAGCAGAGGCAGTGAGGAGACACCCCATGTCCAAGGTCAGAGAAGTCCCAGCTAGACGATAGGCACTGAGAGAGGGCATCAGAGGGCAGACAGAATCACAGAAAACTAATCAATCTAATCACATAGACGACAGCCTTGTCTTACTCAATGAAACTATGAACCATGCTGTGTAGGGCCACCCAAGACAGATGGGTCATGGTGGAGAGTTCTGATAAAATGTCCACTGGAGAAGGGAATGGCAGACCACTCCAGTATTCTTGCCTTGAGAACCCCATGAACAGTATGAAAAGGCAAAAAGATAGATGATTCTTTTTGTTTTTTCCACTTCTCTTCTTTTCATAGCTATTTGTAAGGCCTCCTCAGACAGCCATTTTGCTTTTTTTTCTATTTCATCACTGAAAGATGATTCCTCAGGTCAGTACATGCCCAATATACTACTGGGGATCAGTGGAGAAATAACTCTAGANCCACTTCTCTTCTTTTCATAGCTATTTGTAAGGCCTCCTCAGACAGCCATTTTGCTTTTTTTTCTATTTCATCACTGAAAGATGATTCCTCAGGTCAGTACATGCCCAATATACTACTGGGGATCAGTGGAGAAATAACTCTAGAAAGAATGAAGAGACACAGTGAAAGCAAAAACAACACCCAGTTGTGGATGTGACTGGTGATGGAAGCAAGATCTGATGTGTAAGAGCAATATTGCATAGGAACCTGGAATGTTAGGTCCATGAAGCAAGGCAAGTTGGAAGTGGTCAAACAGGAGATGGCAAGAGTGAACGTCAACATTCTAGGAATCAGAGAATTAAAATGTTCTAGAATGGGTGAATTTAACTCAGATGATCATTATATCTACTACTGTGGGCAAGAATCCCTCAGAAGAAATGGAGTAACCATAATAGTCAACAAAAGAGTCCAAAATGTAGTACTTGGATGCAGTCTCAAAAATGATAGAATGAACTCTGTCCATTTCCAAGGTAAACCATTCAATATCACAGTAATCCAAGTCTATTCCCCAACCAGTTACACTGAAGAAGCTGAAATTGAATGGTTCTATGAAGACCTAAAGTCCTTTTAGAGCTAACATCCAAAAAAGATATCCTTTTCATTATAGGGGACTGGAATGCAAAAGCAGGAAGTCAAGAAACATCTGGAGTAACAGGCAAATTTGGCCTTGGAGTACAGAATGAAGCAGGGCAAAGGCTAATAGAGTTATGTCAAGAGAACGCACTGGTCATAGCAAACACCCTTTTCCAACAACACAAAAGAAGACTCTACACATGGACATCACCAGATGGTCAACACCAAAATCAGATTAATTATATTCTTTTCAGCCAAAGATGGAGAAGCTCTATGCAGTCAGCAAAAACCAGGAGCTGACTGTGGCTCAGATCATGAGCTCCTTATTGCCAAATACAGACTTAAATTGATGAAAGTAGGGAAAATGACTAGACCATTCAGGTATGACCTAAATCAAATTCATTATTATTATACAGTGGAACTGGGAAATAGATTTAAGGGACTAGATCTGATAGAGTACCTGATGACTGTGGTTCGTGACATTGTATAAGAGACAGGAATCGAGACCATCACCAAACAAACAAAATAAAAGAAATAGAAAAAAAAGCAAAATGGCTGTCTGAGGAGGCCTTACAAATAGCTATGAAAAGAAGAGAAGTGGAAAAAACAAAAAANGTATAAGAGACAGGAATCGAGACCATCACCAAACAAACAAAAAAAAAGAAATAGAAAAAAAAGCAAAATGGCTGTCTGAGGAGGCCTTACAAATAGCTATGAAAAGAAGAGAAGTGGAAAAAACAAAAAATGGAGAAAAGGAAAGATATACCCATTTGAATGCAGAGTTCCTAAGAATAGCAAGGAGAGATAAGAAAGCCTTCATTAGTGATCAGTGCAAAGAAATCCAGGAAAACAATAGAATGGGAAAGACTAGAGATCTTTCAAGAAAATTAAAGATGCCAAAGGAATTTTCATGCAAACATGGGCACACTAAAGGACACAAATGATATGGATCTAACAGAAGCAGAAGATATTAAGAAGAGGTGGCAAGAATACACAGAAGAACTGTACAGAAAAGATCTTCATGACTCAAATAGTCATGAGGGTGTGATCACTCACCTAAAGCCAGACATCCTAGAGTGTGAAGTCAAGTGGGCCTTAGGAAGCATAACTATGAACAAAGCTAGTAGAGGTTATGGAATTCCAGCTGAGCTATTTAAAATTCTAAAAGATAATGTTGTGAAACTGCAGCACTCAATATGCCAGAAAATTTGGAAAACTCAGCAGTGGCCACAAGACTGGAAAAGGTCAGTTTTCATTCCAATCCCAAAGAAAGGCAATGCCAAAGAATGTTCAAACTACTGGACAATTGCACTCATCTCACATGCTAGCAAAATAATGCTCAAAATTCTCCAAATCAGGCTTCAACAGTACATGAACCTTGAACTTCCTCTGGCAAAGGAACCAGAGATCAAATTGCTAACATCTGCTGGATCATTGAAAAAACAAGAGAGTTCCAGAAAAACATCGATTTCTGCTTTATTGACTGTGACAAAGCCTTTGGCTGTGTGGATCACAACAATCTGTGGAAAATTCTGAAAGAGATGGGAATACCAGACTACCTGACCTGCCTCTTGAGAAATCTGTATGCAGGTCAGGAAGCAACAGTGAGAACTGGACATGGAACAACAGACTGGTTCCAAATAGAAAAAGGAGTGTGTCAAGGCTGTATACTGTCACCCAGTTTATTTAACTTATAAGCAGAGTACATCATGAGAAATGCTGTACTAGATGAAGCAGAAGCTGGAATCAAGATTGCCGGGAGGAATATCAATAATATCAATATCAATATCATCTGTCAGATATACAGATGACACCACCCTTAGGGCAGAAAGTGAAAAACTAGAGACTCTTAATGAAAGTGAAAGAGGAGAATGAAAAGTTTGGCTTAAAGCTCAACATTCAGGAAACTAAGATCATGGCATCTAGTCCCCTCACTTCATGGCAAATAGATGGGGAAACAGCTGTCTCTTATACACATCTAGATGTGTATAAGAGACAGGAGTATCAATATTCAGACATTATAAGGTATTGTGTGTTATAGGGAATAAACTAGTGATATTGATTAGTTTAAGTCAAGATGGATGTAAGTCAATTAAAAGGGATTATTCAATCAATCTAGTGAAAGTCAAGGAAGAACAAAGTCACAGGGCAACAGTTGGAGAAGAAGGGTGTCAGGGAGGACAACTAACAGAATTGCCTGCATGTTCCTTTCCAGTCCCTGTCAACTTTTATACTACTGAAATCCTCAGATGAAAGAGACATAAATTAAAGTCTCTAAAACAGAGACCTAAAATGGAGAGTCTAGGCAGATACCTGTTTATGCTGAGCTGAAGTATTGAAAGCTAGTGGAGTCCATTGAAGGATAAAACGAGAATGAACCAGAATACCTGAGAATACCTGTAGACTGGGATAAAATCTAGGTTGTCCAGGAACTCTCAAATTCTGAGCTAGATTTATAGTTATCTGGGATGAGTACAAAAGCAAAGCTTCTGGAAGAGATTACCTCTGTAATAGGTCTAAAGATAGTACTATAGAAATCGTTTATACTAATTAACTGTGTGAACTTGGCCAGTCAATTATTCTCTGAGAGTCTTAGTTTCCTCACCTGTAAAAATATGAGTGGCTTACTTGTAAGTATGTATTGAGAATTAAGCTAATTAATTTTGAAGCCATTTAGAACTGTGCCTGACACAAACATGCAATATAATGTGTGTGTGTGTGCATGTTGCTTTCCTGAATGCATGCTCAAGCACAAGCATACATGAGAGAAAGTGAAGGATAAGCATACTGCTCAAAGATAGAAGAATATCTGCAAACAAATCAACACAGAAGAAACAGAATATAATTTTAAATCACAGAATTGTCAAACAGACCTTAAAGAATAGTTATGCTTACACTGTTTAAGGGACGAAAATATAAGCTGGGAGATGCAGGAAGGAAAATATAAAAGTGAACCTGTCATATTTTAAAAAAGAAATACTGACTAAAAAATAACAGACAACAACTAGAAAATAATTCAGGTGTATTAGACAGAAAATATTGAAGACATTTAAAGATATGAAGATGACACCAACCTTATGGCAGAAAGTGAAGAGGAACTAAAAAGCCTATTGATGAAAGTGAAAGAGGAGAGTGAAAAAGTTGGCTTAAAGCTCAACATTCAGAAAATCATCATGGCATCCAGTCCAATCTCTTCATGAGAAATAGATGGGGAAACAGTGGAAACAGTGTCAGANTCCAAAATCACTGAAGGTGATATATGCCACCATGAAATTAAAAGATTCTTACTCCTTGGAAGGAAAGTTATGACCAACCTAGACAGCATATTAAAAAGTAGAGACATTATTTTGTCAACAAAGATCTGTCTATTCAAGGCTATGGTTTTTGCAGTAGTCATGTATAGATATGAGAGTTGGACTATAAAGAAAGCTGAGTGCCAACAAATTGATGCTTTTGAACTGTGGTGTTGGAGAAGACTCTTGAAAGTCCCTTGGACTGCAAGGAGATCCAACCAGTCCATCCTAAAGGAGATCAGTCCTGAGTGTTCATTGGAAGGACTGATGTTGAAGCTGAAACTCCAATATTTTGGCCACCTGATGTGAAGAACTGACTCATTAGAAAAGACCCCAATGCTGGGTAAAATTGAAGGGTGGAGGAGAAGGGGACAACAGAAGGTGAGATGGTTGGATGGCTTCACTGACTCAATGGACATGGGTTTGAATAAACTCTGGGAGTTGGTGATGGACAGGGAGACCTGGCATGCTGCAGTCCATGGGGTTGCAAAGAGTTGGACATGACTGAGTGACTGAACTGAACTATACTCATAAACTTAAGAGTTTGAATGAACAGTGTCGATGTCTCTTAAAGTGTATCACATGTCTCCTTGACTGGAGATTCACGAAGTATATTAATATACAAAAAGGTTGGAAGAATTTTTACAACAAGTAAAATGACTTAAATTTAGTTAATCCAGTACTTTAGCAACATATTTGATCTTTAGTTAGTGTTATTGTTTGACGACAAGAGAAATTATTTGTAGAAATAAATGTATTGGAAAGGCATAGGACTGCTCCAATTTGATGCAAAAAGTCAGAAGAAATAGGCTTACACAGGAATCAGAGAGCAATTCTAAGATAGTATCAGGAAAAGGAAGGAGGCTTACTATGTTGTGGCCTTTGATCTGTCAACTATGGCTCCTTGTAACTGGCCTCTTCCAGCATCAAATACATACACACACATTTCCAGTAATGCTGCTGGGCTCTTTCTCACCCCATCACTTGCTGTTTGAATAGCAAAGTTAAAAATCTGTGTGGTTGCCACAAGTAATTTCAGACTATGCACCTATTTCTTATCTCTGATGATGAAAAGTTCCAAGAGTAGGGCTATCCAGCCATCCTTAAGTCTGGGCCATGATGTAGTCTCCAGGTGGGAGGAAGAGGAAACTATCCATATGCAGCTTCAAATGAGATTGTCCTGTAACAAGATTCCTAAGTAGAACAGAGTCTTGGCATAATGCTGTCAATGTCCATGTTTTGGCAAATAGCAGAATATTCTGCTTTCTCAGGTCAAATCCTTAAATGTAAATGTCAACTCCAGTTCAAGAAAATTGGAAAAAAGAAAAAGTTCAGAAATTTGGAAATTATTTTAGAAGAGATAAGCTAGGAACTCAGATAATAAAAATTTAAATTGTACAACTTTTTTAAAATTATATGGATGAAGTACCAAGGTTTTATGTTACATGCAGAAACACACATGTGCGCGCGCGTGCACACACACACACACACACAGAGAAGTATATTTCCTATTTCTCTTGTTTTCCCTTAAGGAAGAATAATATGTCTGTACTGACTTCTCAGGGTTCAAAATGTGTATCTGAATACTGAATTTGTCTTCACAATCCATAGCATCTTTGTGAATGTGAGCCCACCAGGTTCCTCCGTCCATGGAATTCTCCAGGCAAGAATACTGGAGTAGGTTGCCATTTCCTTCTCCAGGGGATCTTCCTGACCCAGGGATCGATTCTGGGTCTCCCACATTGCAGGCAGACGCTTTACCATCTGAGCCATAGGGAAGCCCTTAAAAAGAGTTAGATTTCAAAACATATATAGAAAGATGATAAATATGTAACACATAAAGAGTTTAACTTCTGATACATTTAATTTTATCACATAAAATTAAAATCATAAAGTAAAAACTACACGTGAAAATTAGAAAGAAATAAAAAATATTGTTAACTGATTCCTACAGACTGTTATGCAATGAGAAAATATGATAACACTAAGACTGTTAGCTATTGAACAGCTTAGAAATAGTATGAAGGGCTACTTCTATTACTTCCTAATATAGAAAATTTCTTTCCAAACTCAGCTATGATTCCTTTAGGAATTATTTTAGTTTTTGAGATTTTTGTTTTCATGATGCATTTAAATTAGTAGTATGCTTATATTGGGGTCTTTGCTGATAGATCAGTTGGTAAAGAGTCTGCCCGCAATGCAGGAGGCCCTGGTTTGATTCCTGGGTCTGGAAGATCTGGAGAAGGGATAGGCTACCCACTCCAGTATTTTTAGTCCTCCCTGTGACACAGCTGGTAAAGAATCTGCCTGCAATGCAGGAGAGCTGAATTTGATCCCTGGGTTGGGAAGATCCTCTGGAGAAGGGAAAAGCTACCCACTCCAGTATTCTGGCCTGAAGAATTCCATGAACTGTATAGTCCATGGGGTCGCAATGAGTCAGACATGACTGAACAACTTTCACATGCCTATATTTATATATATTCTGTCATCAGTCTATTAAAACTTGTATGCAAATAGGTTTGGAAAACACTTTAAAAGAGATTAAAAAATAGCTCTGCAGAAAGGAAAAATAGTTTTTACTTTGAATTTCTCATCTACCTATTGATTGAAAATAGAACTTTCATATATACTCTCACATGGCTTTGTATATAATTTTGATGAAAATATCAGTAATTGGTAATCAGTTAATCTCATTAATTTGTGCATCCTCTTAGAAATAATTGACACTAAAACTAACTTAGAAAAAGTTTTTAAGCACCAAATATGTAATTCAGCAATGGTTTAGAACTAATTATTAAATAATAAATCATAGTAAATTTTATAATTGATGTTACTTTAATTTGCAGAACAGTCTTTTAAAAATATTATTAAATTTTAAATATATTATTGAACATTTCATTAATTGTCTACAAAGCTAATGGATATTAAAAAAAGCAAAATATTGACTTTTGAAAGTTTATAAGGAAAGTGCACATCATGTATTGCCTCTTATTGTAAATTGTAAATTATTTTTAGATTTTACCAAGTTCTAAATGAACAAGTGTATAGTAGAAAACCATAGTGTTTTTCTAGAATAGGCAATACATCTATGAGATTACTGTATTTGAAGAGATAACTAGAATAATACTGTCCACTCAACTATGACCAATAGAATTTCTCTGAATTATAAATCAGATTCTCCAGACAAACACTTCACTACCATTTCCAGCTGTACTGCTTTCAGATAAGTTAGTAAGAGTTGTAGAACACACTGCTTATTGCTGCAAACAAGTCACCTGAATATTCTGACTGCCCAGTGTCTGCCTAATGGGCTAACAGCTATAAGGATCAGATGTCACCTCTCCTGTGAAACACCTTTCACAAAAGGGTTCTACTGCAGACAACTGAGAAGTTTTGCTCTAAGCTGCAGATATTCCTGACAAGTAATATATTAAGAGCAGAAATGTCAAAGTGCTTTCGAGATAAACAACAGAAATTCTGCTCTGAACTTGTTTTAGCAATAAAGAAATTCTCAGATCATGTCCTGAAGAAAGAATTGTTTTATATTAAGGCCTTTTCTTTTTTCTGATAACAGCTGGTACAACATGCTTTGTTATTCATAAACTGAAGGGAGACAGGAAATTTATGTTCTAATAATGAAAAGCAAGTCCATTTTTTGAGCCTAATTAAGCTCTAGAAAGTCTTCGGTGTACCCATAAATCGTTACCAATTTGGAAGCGATGCCATGAGCTGTTTGGTGTGAAGTCTGGATTTCCTATGAAAACTTTGAACTAAAAAATGGAAAGAACTTTCCAGGATTAGTTGACCCCAAATGGCCCATCTCTGCCTTTTAGCATAGAATGCAATTTCCCTGATTCACCTTTGCTGCAAGGGGGAAGGGCAGATGCTTGCATAATATCAGGATTCCATTTAGAAGAAGAAAAGAATGGATTGATGTGTAGGCAATTAAAACTGTTCATCCACTGCAAGATGAAAGGCAGTGTCTTACTGTTTCTATTGTGATGGCTTTAAGACAGCACACATTAAGTTTTCCTTATTTTGATTAGATGTTTGCAGAAAATAGATTTTAAAAGCCTCCTACAGTTTACTGTATCTGTGGCTCCTCTACCTTATATATTCATCAATTAATTATTTTTATACTTGATTTTTTTATTTATCATTTTACATCCTCAAACAAATACAAATATTGTGTTTTTCCCTTAAAGAATTTTCCCTTTTTTTTTTTAACATAAGACAATTTTCCCCAAAACAAGTGACTTTTCTAAGCTTATGACTTGTTAAATATGATGTCTTTATTAACTTAGAGTTTCCAGCACAATTTAAAACTTAAATATATACTATTTATAAGAAATGAGTAATATTGTTTCAGCCTAACCTTGAAAAAGTAGGGGGAAAAAATAGAGAGTCTCAGTCCAATAACAGCCAAAGGATCTCAGAAACAGTAATCTTAGTGCTAGCCTGGCAGACACAATCTACACGGAACTTAATCAAAATAAGATTAAAAGTCCATAGCAATTTCCTTGAGTGGCCAGTCAGATATCCCCCATTATAGTCACCAGACAGCCTGCCCCTGGGGCCTATTTCAGAAATAAATTGGTTCGTAGATGAGCTGATGCAGAAGAAGGAAAAAAATAAGTTTTCTTGAGACTGTTCCTTAAATTATATCCAATAATACCTGAAATTTCAAAGTCTTTTTATCCTCAAATGTTTTTCGTGCTTTATATCTCCCTAAATGTAAAGTATTATACTAAGTATTAGTTTCTATAAACTTATTATTCAACTTTGTGTTTATTAGGCAGTATTAAATATTTAATAAGATAGCAATAGCAATGACACTTAAGCATTTGTTCAGAGGATGACTAGCCAGTTATTAGGAGAGTTGCTTGATTATTTTAATTAATATGGCTTAGCAATTATAAACATTGTATAATAATGAAGAAGTCTGATAGAGGTACCATTAACCCAAAGCCTTAAAAAGAAACTACTAATCTGAGGCATACGTCTAGACATAATCCTTACAAGGAGAGTAGGCTATTTTTATTATATAATTAAAACCTCATACTAGGTGGGTTGTTCCACTCTGGCTATGAATGAATGTGTTCATTGCACAGTTCTGTCTGACTCTTTGTGACCTCATGGACTGTACAGCCCACCAGGCTCCTCTGATCATGGATTTTTCCAGACAAGAATACTAGAGTGGGTTGCCATTTCCTTCTACAGGGGGTCATCCTGACCTAGGGATCAAACCCTGGTCTCCTTCATCGCAGGTGGATTTTTACTGCAATGAGCCACCAGGGATCCAGATTTTTTTTCACAGGGCAACTATCAATTAAAAAGGTTACTAGCACTATACTGTATAAAATGTTTTATGGATTCGAAGCACAAGGGTAGACCTTGGATTAGAGTAAAAGCTAATCTATCACAAAAATAAAGTCAATGTGTGTGTGATGCTGGGGAAGGGATGCAGGGCACAAATAGGGCGATATGAGGGTAAGAATATTATGAAGTTCTCTTCTAAATGCTCTTATTTTGTCAGTAAATCTTAAGTAAGATCTATAAGGAGACAGGAAGAAGATGAACAATATTGGAGGTTTTGGCTGAACGTATATGGTAGGAGTGGATTTCACCTCCTCAGATGTGGAAGAGGGAAATGATGGGAGAAATAAAAGTGGATAATTGAGTAGAGGTTCATGTTCATTCAGTATTATTTAATAAGAAAAATATCTTTAAGGCAATAAAATTGCATTGTTTCATTGTTTCATAGATTCATGGCATAATCTTCTCTGAAGTTGTTCATAGAGTCTCTGTCATGATCACAATAAACTCACGTTCTACTTTGTGCTGCTGAAAAGGAGGTTTTACTGGCATTGAAGAAGTATGGCAGGGGTAAACCGTGCTCAACTTAAAGTCATCAGGAAGATTCACTTATAATCTACATGTGCATTTTATGCTGTGGTAAATCACTAATCCTTGCCAGTTCAGAATAATTGATGAAGAAACCAGGCATCATAAGTGAAAAGATTATATTGTGGATTTTGTTTTTAAAAAGTTCTTGGTGTATTTATTCATTTATTTAGTGTTTTTTGAAACAAGAACCAGTCTAGTGATAGCTTACTGTGAACGATTTTGGATTCCTGATCTCCAAAGAAGATGATTTAGCTTCAGGACCAGAGACTAGGCTTGACCACTCAGGGCTCTTGTGTGGTAGAAGTTTTATTACAGTTAAAAGGGACAGAGAAAGCTTCTGACATAGACATGAGAAGGGGGGGCAGAGAGCATCCCCCTTGCTAGTCTAAGGAAGGGATTTACATACTTTTTTAAATTAGTTATTACAGTAAATCAAAAGAATGTCTCAAGGTTGTAAAGATCTTACTAAACCCACTCCCATAATTTACATTTGAAGATAAAGGGATTAGCCAGAAGGCTTTCAGAAATGAGAAACTGTCCTCAAGCAGGATACATTGTTGTTATATAATCCTTGTTGTTGTTGTCTAGTCAATTAGTTGTGTCAGACTCCTTGCGACCCCATGGACTGTAACCTGCCAGGTTCCTCTGTCCCGCCAGGCTCCTGTGTCCATTGGATTCTCCAGGCAAGAATACTGGAGTGGGTTGCCATATAGTCCTTAGTACAGAGCTTAAACTGAGTTGTTCATTGTGTAATCATCAGAAAAAGATAAATAAAATAATGTTTTACATGATTAAGTCTAAGCAATGTAGATTAAAAAGAAGACATTTGTCCTTTCCTCCTCCTTGGGAATCACAGATGCCTATCTCTGCTTTGAGAGCCCCAGACCCATTTCTCCTCGTCAGGGACCCCAGACTTCTTATCAACCTACCTAGGAATTGACTCTCTCACCAGAAATGATAACAAATCAGTCATTTGTTGATAGATGAATATTGCCGGGAAATTCATATAGACTATATATAATCTACTCTTCAATTTGTATATGGAATCAATATTATTATAACTTTATAAAAATGAAGTCTGAGACTCAATTTAATCAAGTTTATGTAAACTGCAAGTTACAAGTTCAGTTCAGTTCAGTCGCTCAGTCGTGTCCGACTCTTTGTGACTCTTTGCCATGAATCGCAGCACGCCAGGCCTCCCTGTCCATCACCATCTCCCGGAGTTCACTCAGACTCACGTCCATCAAGTCTGTGATGCCATCCAGCCATCTCATCCTCGGTCGTCCCCTTCTCCTCCCGCCCCCAATCCCTCCCAGCATCAGACTCTTTTCCAATGAGTCAACTATTTGCATGAGGTGGCCAAAGTACTGGAATTTCAGCTTTCGCATCATTCCTTCCAAAGAAATCCCAGGGTTGATCTCCTTCAGAAAGGACTGGTTGGATCTCCTTGTAGTCCAAGGGACTCTCAAAAGTCTTTCCAGCACCACAGTTCAAAAGCGTCGATTCTTCAGAGTCCAACTTTCACATCCATACATGACCACAGGAAAAACCATAGCCTTGACTAGGCGGACCTTAGTTGGCAAAGTAATGTCTCTGCTTTTGAATATACTATCTAGGTTGGTCATAACTTTTCTTCCAAGGAGTAAGCGTCTTCTAATTTCATGGCTGCAGTCACCATCTGCAGTGATTTTGGAGCCCCAAAAAATAAAGTCTGACACTGTTTCCACTGTTTCCCCATCTATTTCCCATGAAGTGATGGGACCGGATGCCATGATCTTCGTTTTCTGAATGTTGAGCTTTAAGC